>JAWPHD010021882.1:0-26845 GCA_037043455.1 Cyrtodaria siliqua
ATATGCGTAAGAACTGAATTTATATGCGTAATAACGGAATATATATGAGTAAGAACGGAATATATATGCGTACGAATGGAATATATATGCGTAAGAACGGAATATATATGTGTTAGAACTGAATATATATGTGTAAGAACTGAATATATATGCGTAAGAACGGAATATATATGCGTAAGAACGGAATATATATGCGTAAGAACTGAATATATATGTGTTAGAACTGAATACATATGTGTAAGACCTGAATATATATGTGTAAAATCTGAATATATATGTGTAAGAACTGAATATATATGCGTAAGAACTGAATATACATGTGTAAGAACTGAATATGTATGCGTAAGAACTGAATATATATGTGTAAGAACGGAATATATATGTGTCAGAACTGAATATATATGTGTAAGAACGGAATATATATGCATCAGAACTGAATATATATGTGTAAGAACTGAATATATATGTGTAAGAACTGAAAATATATACGTCAGAACTGAATATATATGCGTAAAAACTGAATATATATGCGTAAGAACGGAATATATATGTGTAAGAACGGAATATATATGCGTAAGAACTGAATATATATGCGTAAGAACGGAATATATATGCGTAAAAACTGAATATATATGTGTAAGGATTGAATATATATGTGTAATAACTGAATATATATGCGTAAGAACTGAATATATATGTGTAAGAACTGAATATATATGTGTAAGAACTGAATATATATGTGTAAGAACTGAATATATATGCGTAAGAACTCAATATATATGCGTAAGAACTGAATATATGCGTAAGAACTGAATATATATGCATAAGAACTGAATATATATGTGTAAGAACGGAATATATATGCGTAAGAACTGAATATATATGCGTAATAACTGAATATATATGCGTAAGAACTGAATATATATGACTAAGAACTGAATATATATGCGTAAGAACGGAATATATAGGCGTAAGAACTGAATATATATGCGTAAGAACTGAATATATATGCGTAAGAACTGAATATATATGTGTTAGAACTGAATATATATATGTAAGACCTGAATATATATGTGTAAAAACTGAATATATATGTGTAAGAACTGAATATATATGCGTAAGAACTGAATATACATGTGTAAGAACTGAATATATATGCATAAGAACTGAATATATATGCGTAAGAACTGAATATATATGCGTAAGAACTGAATATATATACGTAAGAACTGAATATATATGTGTAAGAACAGAATATATATGCGTAAGGACTGAAATATATATGTGTAAGAACTGAATATATATGTGTAAGAACTGAATATATATGCGTAAGAACTGAATATATATGTGTAAGAACGGAATATATATGCGTCAGAACTGAATATATATGTGTAAGAACTGAATTATATGCGTAAGAACTGAATATATATGTGTAAGAACTGAATATATATACGTAAGAACTGAATATATATGCGTAAAAACTGAATATATATGAGTAAGAACTGAATATATATGCGTAAGAACTGAATACATATGTGTAAGACCTGAATATATATGTGTAAAATCTGAATATATATGTGTAAGAACTGAATATATATGCGTAAGAACTGAATATACATGTGTAAGAACTGAATATATATGTGTAAGAACTGAATATATATGCGTAAGAACTGAATATATATGTGTAAGAACGGAATATATATGTGTCAGAACTGAATATATATGTGTAAGAACGGAATATATATGCATCAGAACTGAATATATATGTGTAAGAACTGAATATATATGTGTAAGAACCGAAAATATATACGTAAGAACTGAATATATATGCGTAAAAACTGAATATATATGCGTAAGAACTGAATATATATGTGTAAGAACTGAATATCTATGCGTAATAACTGAATATATATGCGTAAGGACTGAATATATATGCGTAAGAACTGAATATATATGTGTAAAAACTGAATATATATGCGTAAGAACTGAATATATATGCGTAAGAACGGAATATATATGCGTAAGAACGGAATATATATGCGTAAGAACTGAATATATATGTGTAAGAACTGAATATATATGCGTAAGAACTGAATATATATGTGTAAGAACTGAATATATATGTGTAAGAACTGAATATATATGTGTAAGAACTGAATATATATGCGTAAGAACTGAACCTATATGCGTAAGAACTGAACATATATGCGTAAGAACTGAATATATATGCGTAAGAACTGAATATATATGCGTAAGAACTGAATATATATGCGTAAGAACTGAATATATATGAGTAAGAACTGAATATATATGCGTAAGAACTGAATATATATGTGTAAGAACTGAATATATATGCGTAAGAACTGAATATATATGCGTAAGAACTGAATATATATGCGTAAGAACTGAATATATATGCGTAAGAACTAAATATATATGCGTAAGAACGGAATATATATGCGTAAGAACTGAATATATATGCGTAAGAACTGAATATATATATTTGATAGAACGGAATATATATGCGTAAGAACTGAATATATATGCGTAAGAACTGAATATATATGTGTAAGAACTGAATATATATGCGTAATAACTGAATATATATGCGTAAGTACTGAATATATATGCGTAATAACTGAATATATATGCGTAAGAACTGAATATATATGACTAAGAACTGAATATATATGCGTAAGAACGGAATATATATGCGTAAGAACTGAATATATATGTGTAAGAACTGAATATATATGCGTAAAAACTGAATGAATATGCGTAAGAACTGAATATATATGCGTAAGAACGGAATATATATGCGTAAGAACTGAATATATATGTGTTAGAACTGAATACATATGTGTAAGACCTGAATATATATGTGTAAAATCTGAATATTTATGTGTAAGAACTGAATATATATGCGTAAGAACTGAATATACATGTGTAAGAACGGAATATATATGCGTAAGAACTGAATATATATGTGTAAGAACTGAATATATATGTGTAAGAACTGAATATATATGCGTAAGTACTGAATATATATGCGTAATAACTGAATATATATGCCTAAGAACTGAATAAATATGCGTAAGAACTGAATATATATGTGTAAGAACTGAATATCTATGCGTAATAACTGAATATATATGCGTAAGGACTGAATATATATGCGTAATAACTGAATATATATGCGTAAGAACTGAATATATATGTGTATAAACTGAATATATATGCGTAAGAACTGAATATATATGCGTAAGAACGGAATATATATGCGTAAGAACGGAATATATATGCGTAAGAACTGAATATATATGTGTAAGAACTGAATATATATGTGTAAGAACTGAATATATATGCGTATGAATATATATGCGTAAGAACTGAATATATATGCGTAAGAACTGAATATATATGCGTAAGAACTGAATATATATGAGTAAGAACTGAATATATATGCGTAATAACTGAATATATATGCGTAAGAACTGAATATATATGTGTAAGAACTGAATATATGCGTAAGAACTGAATATATATGCGTAAGAACTGAATATATATGCGTAAGAACTGAATATATATGCGTAAGAACTAAATATATATGCGTAAGAACGGAATATATATGCGTAAGAACTGAATATATATGCGTAAGAACTGAACCTATATGCGTAAGAACTGAACATATATGCGTAAGAACTGAATATATATGCGTAAGAACTGAATATATATGCGTAAGAACTGAATATATATGCGTAAGAACTGAATATATATGAGTAAGAACTGAATATATATGCGTAAGAACTGAATATATATGCGTAAGAACTGAATATATATGCGTAAGAACTAAATATATATGCGTAAGAACGGAATATATATGCGTAAGAACTGAATATATATGCGTAAGAACTGAATATATATATTTGATAGAACGGAATATATATGCGTAAGAACTGAATATATATGAGTAAAAACTGAATATATATGCGTAAGAACTGAATATATATGTGTAAGAACTGAATATATATGCGTAATAACTGAATATATATGCGTAAGTACTGAATATATATGCGTAATAACTGAATATATATGCGTAAGAACTGAATATATATGACTAAGAACTGAATATATATGCGTAAGAACGGAATATATATGCGTAAGAACTGAATATATATGTGTAAGAACTGAATATATATGCGTAAAAACTGAATGAATATGCGTAAGAACTGAATATATATGCGTAAGAACGGAATATATATGCGTAAGAACTGAATATATATGTGTTAGAACTGAATACATATGTGTAAGACCTGAATATATATGTGTAAAATCTGAATATTTATGTGTAAGAACTGAATATATATGCGTAAGAACTGAATATACATGTGTAAGAACGGAATATATATGCGTAAGAACTGAATATATATGTGTAAGAACTGAATATATATGTGTAAGAACTGAATATATATGCGTAAGTACTGAATATATATGCGTAATAACTGAATATATATGCCTAAGAACTGAATAAATATGCGTAAGAACTGAATATATATGTGTAAGAACTGAATATCTATGCGTAATAACTGAATATATATGCGTAAGGACTGAATATATATGCGTAATAACTGAATATATATGCGTAAGAACTGAATATATATGTGTATAAACTGAATATATATGCGTAAGAACTGAATATATATGCGTAAGAACGGAATATATATGCGTAAGAACGGAATATATATGCGTAAGAACTGAATATATATGTGTAAGAACTGAATATATATGTGTAAGAACTGAATATATATGCGTATGAATATATATGCGTAAGAACTGAATATATATGCGTAAGAACTGAATATATATGCGTAAGAACTGAATATATATGAGTAAGAACTGAATATATATGCGTAATAACTGAATATATATGCGTAAGAACTGAATATATATGTGTAAGAACTGAATATATGCGTAAGAACTGAATATATATGCGTAAGAACTGAATATATATGCGTAAGAACTGAATATATATGCGTAAGAACTAAATATATATGCGTAAGAACGGAATATATATGCGTAAGAACTGAATATATATGCGTAAGAACTGAATATATATATTTGATAGAACGGAATATATATGCGTAAGAACTGAATATATATGAGTAAAAACTGAATATATATGCGTAAGAACTGAATATATATGTGTAAGAACTGAATATATATGCGTAATAACTGAATATATATGCGTAAGTACTGAATATATATGCGTAATAACTGAATATATATGCGTAAGAACTGAATATATATGACTAAGAACTGAATATATATGCGTAAGAACGGAATATATATGCGTAAGAACTGAATATATATGTGTAAGAACTAAATATATATGCGTAAAAACTGAATATATATGCGTAAGAACTGAATATATATGCGTAAGAACGGAATATATATGCGTAAGAACTGAATATATATGTGTTAGAACTGAATACATATGTGTAAGACCTGAATATATATGTGTAAAATCTGAATATATATGTGTAAGAACTGAATATATATGCGTAAGAACTGAATATACATGTGTAAGAACGGAATATATATGTGTCAGAACTGAATATATATGTGTAAGAACGGAATATATATGCATCAGAACTGAATATATATGTGTAAGAACTGAATATATATGTGTAAGAACTGAAAATATATACGTAAGAACTGAATATATATGCGTAAAAACTGAATATATATGCGTAAGAACTGAATATATATGTGTAAGAACTGAATATCTATGCGTAATAACTGAATATATATGCGTAAGAACTGAATATATATGCGTAATAACTGAATATATATGCGTAAGAACTGAATATATATATGTGTAAAAACTGAATATATATGCGTAAGAACTGAATATATATGCGTAAGAACGGAATATATATGTGTAAGAACGGAATATATATGCGTAAGAACTGAATATATATGTGTAAGAACTGAATATATATGCGTAAGAACTGAATATATATGTGTAAGAACTGAATATATATGTGTAAGAACTGAATATATATGTGTAAGAACTGAATATATATGCGTAAGTACTGAATATATATGCGTAATAACTGAATATATATGCGTAAGAACTGAATATATATGACTAAGAACTGAATATATATGCGTAAGAACGGAATATATATGCGTAAGAACTGAATATATATGTGTAAGAACTGAATATATATGCGTAAAAACTGAATATATATGCGTAAGAACTGAATATATATGCGTAAGAACGGAATATATATGCGTAAGAACTGAATATATATGTGTTAGAACTGAAAACATATGTGTAAGACCTGAATATATATGTGTAAAATCTGAATATATATGTGTAAGAACTGAATATATATGCGTAAGAACTGTATATACATGTGTAAGAACGGAATATATATGTGTCAGAACTGAATATATATGTGTAAGAACGGAATATATATGCATCAGAACTGAATATATATGTGTAAGAACTGAATATATATGTGTAAGAACTGAAAATATATACGTAAGAACTGAATATAGATGCGTAAAAACTGAATATATATGCGTAAGAACTGAATATATATGTGTAAGAACTGAATATAGATGCGTAATAACTGAATATATATGCGTAAGAACTGAATATATATGCGTAATAACTGAATATATATGCGTAAGAACTGAATATATATGCGTAAGAACTGAATATATATGTGTAAAAACTGAATATATATGCGTAAGAACTGAATATATATGCGTAAGAACGGAATATATATGTGTAAGAACGGAATATATATGCGTAAGAACTGAATATATATGTGTAAGAACTGAATATATATGCGTAAGAACTGAATATATATGTGTAAGAACTGAATATATATGTGTAAGAACTGAATATATATGTGTAAGAACTGAATATATATGCGTAAGTACTGAATATATATGCGTAATAACTGAATATATATGCGTAAGAACTGAATATATATGACTAAGAACTGAATATATATGCGTAAGAACGGAATATATATGCGTAAGAACTGAATATATATGTGTAAGAACTGAATATATATGCGTAAAAACTAAATATATATGCGTAAGAACTGAATATATATGCGTAAGAACTGTATATACATGTGTAAGAACGGAATATATATGTGTCAGAACTGAATATATATGTGTAAGAACGGAATATATATGCATCAGAACTGAATATATATGTGTAAGAACTGAATATATATGTGTAAGAACTGAAAATATATACGTAAGAACTGAATATAGATGCGTAAAAACTGAATATATATGCGTAAGAACTGAATATATATGTGTAAGAACTGAATATCTATGCGTAATAACTGAATATATATGCGTAAGAACTGAATATATATGCGTAATAACTGAATATATATGCGTAAGAACTGAATATATATGTGTAAAAACTGAATATATATGCGTAAGAACTGAATATATATGCGTAAGAACGGAATATATATGTGTAAGAACTGAATATATATGTGTAAGAACTGAATATCTATGCGTAATAACTGAATATATATGCGTAAGGACTGAATATATATGCGTAATAACTGAATATATATGCGTAAGAACTGAATATATATGTGTATAAACTGAATATATATGCGTAAGAACTGAATATATATGCGTAAGAACGGGATATATATGCGTAAGAACGGAATATATATGCGTAAGAACTGAATATATATGTGTAAGAACTGAATATATATGTGTAAGAACTGAATATATATGCGTAAGAACTGAACCTATATGCGTAAGAACTGAACATATATGCGTAAGAACTGAATATATATGCGTAAGAACTGAATATATATGCGTAAGAACTGAATATATATGCGTAAGAACTGAATATATATGAGTAAGAACTGAATATATATGCGTAATAACTGAATATATATGCGTAAGAACTGAATATATATGTGTAAGAACTGAATATATGCGTAAGAACTGAATATATATGCGTAAGAACTGAATATATATGCGTAAGAACTGAATATATATGCGTAAGAACTAAATATATATGCGTAAGAACGGAATATATATGCGTAAGAACTGAATATATATGCGTAAGAACTGAATATATATATTTGATAGAACGGAATATATATGCGTAAGAACTGAATATATATGAGTAAAAACTGAATATATATGCGTAAGAACTGAATATATATGTGTAAGAACTGAATATATATGCGTAATAACTGAATATATATGCGTAAGTACTGAATATATATGCGTAATAACTGAATATATATGCGTAAGAACTGAATATATATGACTAAGAACTGAATATATATGCGTAAGAACGGAATATATATGCGTAAGAACTGAATATATATGTGTAAGAACTAAATATATATGCGTAAAAACTGAATATATATGCGTAAGAACTGAATATATATGCGTAAGAACGGAATATATATGCGTAAGAACTGAATATATATGTGTTAGAACTGAATACATATGTGTAAGACCTGAATATATATGTGTAAAATCTGAATATATATGTGTAAGAACTGAATATATATGCGTAAGAACTGAATATACATGTGTAAGAACGGAATATATATGTGTCAGAACTGAATATATATGTGTAAGAACGGAATATATATGCATCAGAACTGAATATATATGTGTAAGAACTGAATATATATGTGTAAGAACTGAAAATATATACGTAAGAACTGAATATATATGGGTAAAAACTGAATATATATGCGTAAGAACTGAATATATATGTGTAAGAACTGAATATCTATGCGTAATAACTGAATATATATGCGTAAGAACTGAATATATATGCGTAATAACTGAATATATATGCGTAAGAACTGAATATATATGCCTAAGAACTGAATATATATGCGTAAGAACCGAATATATATGCGTAATAACTGAATATATATGCGTAAGAACGGAATATATATGACTAAGAACTGAATATATATGCGTAAGAACGGAATATATATGCGTAAGAACTGAATATATATGTGTAAGAACTGAATATATATGCGTAAAAACTGAATATATATGCGTAAGAACCGAATATATATGCGTAAGAACTGAATATATATGCGTAAGAACGGAATATATATGTGTAAGAACGGAATATATATGCGTAAGAACTGAATATATATGTGTAAGAACTGAATATATATGCGTAAGAACTGAATATATATGTGTAAGAACTGAATATATATGTGTAAGAACTGAATATATATGTGTAAGAACTGAATATATATGCGTAAGTACTGAATATATATGCGTAATAACTGAATATATATGCGTAAGAACTGAATATATATGACTAAGAACTGAATATATATGCGTAAGAACGGAATATATATGCGTAAGAACTGAATATATATGTGTAAGAACTGAATATATATGCGTAAAAACTGAATATATATGCGTAAGAACTGAATATATATGCGTAAGAACGGAATATATATGCGTAAGAACTGAATATATATGTGTTAGAACTGAAAACATATGTGTAAGACCTGAATATATATTTGTAAAATCTGAATATATATGTGTAAGAACTGAATATATATGCGTAAGAACTGTATATACATGTGTAAGAACGGAATATATATGTGTCAGAACTGAATATATATGTGTAAGAACGGAATATATATGCATCAGAACTGAATATATATGTGTAAGAACTGAATATATATGTGTAAGAACTGAAAATATATACGTAAGAACTGAATATAGATGCGTAAAAACTGAATATATATGCGTAAGAACTGAATATATATGTGTAAGAACTGAATATAGATGCGTAATAACTGAATATATATGCGTAAGAACTGAATATATATGCGTAATAACTGAATATATATGCGTAAGAACTGAATATATATGCGTAAGAACTGAATATATATGTGTAAAAACTGAATATATATGCGTAAGAACTGAATATATATGCGTAAGAACGGAATATATATGTGTAAGAACGGAATATATATGCGTAAGAACTGAATATATATGTGTAAGAACTGAATATATATGCGTAAGAACTGAATATATATGTGTAAGAACTGAATATATATGTGTAAGAACTGAATATATATGTGTAAGAACTGAATATATATGCGTAAGTACTGAATATATATGCGTAATAACTGAATATATATGCGTAAGAACTGAATATATATGACTAAGAACTGAATATATATGCGTAAGAACGGAATATATATGCGTAAGAACTGAATATATATGTGTAAGAACTGAATATATATGCGTAAAAACTGAATATATATGCGTAAGAACTGAATATATATGCGTAAGAACTGTATATACATGTGTAAGAACGGAATATATATGTGTCAGAACTGAATATATATGTGTAAGAACGGAATATATATGCATCAGAACTGAATATATATGTGTAAGAACTGAATATATATGTGTAAGAACTGAAAATATATACGTAAGAACTGAATATAGATGCGTAAAAACTGAATATATATGCGTAAGAACTGAATATATATGTGTAAGAACTGAATATCTATGCGTAATAACTGAATATATATGCGTAAGAACTGAATATATATGCGTAATAACTGAATATATATGCGTAAGAACTGAATATATATGTGTAAAAACTGAATATATATGCGTAAGAACTGAATATATATGCGTAAGAACGGAATATATATGTGTAAGAACGGAATATATATGCGTAAGAACTGAATATATATGTGTAAAAACTGAATATATATGCGTAAGAACTGAATATATATGCGTAATAACTGAATATATATGCGTAAGAACTGAATATATATGTGTAAAAACTGAATATATATGCGTAAGAACTGAATATATATGCGTAAGAACGGAATATATATGTGTAAGAAAGGAATATATATGCGTAAGAACTGAATATATATGTGTAAGAACTGAATATATATGCGTAAGAACTGAATATATATGTGTAAGAACTGAATATATATGTGTAAGAACTGAATATATATGTGTAAGAACTGAATATATATGCGTAAGAACTGAACCTATATGCGTAAGAACTGAATATATATGCGTAAGAACTGAATATATATGCGTAATAACTGAATATATATGCGTAAGAACTGAATATATATGTGTAAGAACTGAATATATATGCGTAAGAACTGAATATATATGTGTAAGAACTGAATATATATGTGTAAGAACTGAATATATATGTGTAAGAACTGAATATATATGCGTAAGTACTGAATATATATGCGTAATAACTGAATATATATGCGTAAGAACTGAATATATATAACTAAGAACTGAATATATATGCGTAAGAACGGAATATATATGCGTAAGAACTGAATATATATGTGTAAGAACTGAATATATATGCGTAAAAACTGAATATATATGCGTAAGAACTGAATATATATGCGTAAGAACGGAATATATATGCGTAAGAACTGAATATATATGTGTTAGAACTGAAAACATATGTGTAAGACCTGAATATATATGTGTAAAATCTGAATATATATGTGTAAGAACTGAATATATATGCGTAAGAACTGTATATACATGTGTAAGAACGGAATATATATGTGTCAGAACTGAATATATATGTGTAAGAACGGAATATATATGCATCAGAACTGAATATATATGTGTAAGAACTGAATATATATGTGTAAGAACTGAAAATATATACGTAAGAACTGAATATAGATGCGTAAAAACTGAATATATATGCGTAAGAACTGAATATATATGTGTAAGAACTGAATATCTATGCGTAATAACTGAATATATATGCGTAAGAACTGAATATATATGCGTAATAACTGAATATATATGCGTAAGAACTGAATATATATGTGTAAAAACTGAATATATATGCGTAAGAACTGAATATATATGCGTAAGAACGGAATATATATGTGTAAGAACGGAATATATATGCGTAAGAACTGAATATATATGTGTAAGAACTGAATATATATGTGTAAGAACTGAATATATATGCGTAAGAACTGAACCTATATGCGTAAGAACTGAACATATATGCGTAAGAACTGAATATATATGCGTAAGAACTGAATATATATGCGTAAGAACTGAATATATATGCGTAAGAACTGAATATATATGAGTAAGAACTGAATATATATGCGTAAGAACTGAATATATATGTGTAAGAACTGAATATATATGCGTAATAACTGAATATATATGCGTAAGAACTGAATATATATGTGTAAGAACTGAATATATATGCGTAAGAACTGAATATATATGCGTAAGAACTGAATATATATGCGTAAGAACTGAATATATATGCGTAAGAACTAAATATATATGCGTAAGAACGGAATATATATGCGTAAGAACTGAATATATATGCGTAAGAACTGAATATATATGAGTAAAAACTCAATATATATGCGTAAGAACTGAATATATATGTGTAAGAACTGAATATATATGCGTAATAACTGAATATATATGCGTAAGTACTGAATATATATGCGTAATAACTGAATATATATGCGTAAGAACTGAATATATATGACTAAGAACTGAATATATATGCGTAAGAACGGAATATATATGCGTAAGAACTGAATATATATGTGTAAGAACTGAATATATATGCGTAAAAACTGAATATATATGCGTAAGAACTGAATATATATGCGTAAGAGCTGAATATATATGTGTAAGAAATGAATATATATGCGTAAGAACTGAATATATATGCGTAAGAACGGAATATATATGCGTAAGAACTGAATATATATGTGTTAGAACTGAATATATATGTGTAAGAACTAAATATATATACGTAAGAACTGAATATATATGCGTAAAAACTGAATATATATGCGTAAGAACGGAATATATATGCCTAAGAACTGAATATATATGCGTCAGAACGGAATATATAAGCGTAAGAACTGAATATATATGTGTAAGGACTGAATATATATGTGTAATAACTGAATATATATGCGTAAGAACTGAATATATATGTGTAAGAACTGAATATATATGCGTAAGAACTGAATATATATGTGTAAGAACTGAATATATATGTGTAAGAACTGAATATATATGCGTAAGAACGGAATATATATGTGTAAGAACGGAATATATATGCGTAAGAACTGAATATATATGCGTAAGAACTGAATATATATGCGTAAGAACTGAATATATTGGTGTAAGAACTGAATATATATGTGTAATAACTGAATATATATGCGTAAGAACTGAATATATATGTGTAAGAACTGAATATATATGCGTAAGAACTGAATATATATGTGTAAGAACTGAATATATATGTATAAGAACTGAATATATATATGTAAGAACTGAATATATATGCGTAAGAACTAAATATATGCGTAAGAACGGAATATATAAGCGTAAGGACTGAATATATATGTGTACGAACGGAGTATATATGCGTAAGAACTGAATATATATGTGTAATAACTGAATATATATGCGTAAGAACTGAATATATATGCGTAAGAACTGAATATATATGCGTAAGAATTGAATATATATGCGTAAGAACTAAATATATATGCGTAAGAACGGAATATATATGCGTAAGAACTGAATATATAAGCGTAAGAACTGAATATATATATTTGATAGAACGGAATATATATGCGTAAGAACTGAATATATATGAGTAAGAACTGAATATATATGCGTAAGAACTGAATATATATGCGTAAGAGCTGAATATATATGTGCAAGAGATGAATATATATGCGTAAGAACTGAATATATATGTGTTAGAACTGAATATATATGTGTAAGACCTGAATATATATGTGTAAAATCTGAATATATATGTGTAAGAACTGAATATATATGCGTAAGAACTGAATATACATGTGTAAGAACTGAATATATAAGCGTAAGAACTGAATATATATGCGTAAGGACTGAATATATATGTGTAAGAACGGAGTATATATGCGTAAGAACTGAATATATATGTGTAATAACTGAATATATATGCGTAAGAACTGAATATATATGCGTAAGAACTGAATATATATGTGTAAGAACTGAATATATATGCGTAAGAACTGAATATATATGCGTAAGAACTGAATATATATGCGTAAGAACTAAATATATATGCGTAAGAACGGATTATATATGCGTAAGAACTGAATATATAAGCGTAAGAACTAAATATATATGAGTAAGAACTGAATATATATGCGTAAGAACTGAATATATATGCGTAAGAGCTGAATATATATGTGTACGAGATGAATATATATGCGTAAGAACTGAATATATATGCGTAAGAACGGAATATATATGCGTAAGAACTGAATATATATGTGTTAGAACTGAATACATATGTGTAAGACCTGAATATATATGTGTAAAATCTGAATATATATGTTTAAGAACTGAATATATATGCGTAAGATCTGAATATACATGTGTAAGAACTGAATATGTATGCGTAAGAACTGAATATATATGTGTAAGAACGGAATATATATGTGTCAGAACTGAATATATATGTGTAAGAACGGAATATATATGCATCAGAACTGAATATATATGTGTAAGAACTGAATATATATGTGTAAGAACTGAAAATATATACGTCAGAACTGAATATATATGCGTAAAAACTGAATATATATGCGTAAGAACGGAATATATATGTGTAAGAACGGAATATATATGCGTAAGAACTGAATATATATGCGTAAGAACGGAATATATATGCGTAAAAACTGAATATATATGTGTAAGGACTGAATATATATGTGTAATAACTGAATATATATGCGTAAGAACTGAATATATATGTGTAAGAACTGAATATATATGTGTAAGAACTGAATATATATGTGTAAGAACTGAATATATATGCGTAAGAACTCAATATATATGCGTAAGAACTGAATATATGCGTAAGAACTGAATATATATGCATAAGAACTGAATATATATGTGTAAGAACGGAATATATATGCGTAAGACTTGAATATATATGCGTAATAACTGAATATATATGCGTAAGAACTGAATATATATGACTAAGAACTGAATATATATGCGTAAGAACGGAATATATAGGCGTAAGAACTGAATATATATGCGTAAGAACTGAATATATATGCGTAAGAACTGAATATATATGCGTAAGAACTGAATATATATGTGTTAGAACTGAATATATATGTGTAAGACCTGAATATATATGTGTAAAAACTGAATATATATGTGTAAGAACTGAATATATATGCGTAAGAACTGAATATACATGTGTAAGAACTGAATATATATGCATAAGAACTGAATATATATGCGTAAGAACTGAATAAATATGCGTAAGAACTGAATATATATACGTAAGAACTGAATATATATGTGTAAGAACAGAATATATATGCGTAAGGACTGAATATATATGTGTAAGAACTGAATATATATGTGTAAGAACTGAATATATATGCGTAAGAACTCAATATATATGCGTAAGAACTGAATATATGAGTAAGAACGGAATATATATGCGTAAGGACTGAATATATATGTGTAAGAACTGAATATATATGAGTAAGAACTGAATATATATGTGTAAGAACTGAATATATATGTGTAAGAACTGAATATATATGCGTAAGAACTCAATATATATGCGTAAGAACTGAATATATGCGTAAGAACGGAATATATATGCATAAGAACTGAATATATATGTGTAAGAACTGAATATATATGCGTAAGAACTCAATATATATGCGTAAGAACTGAATATATGCGTAAGAACGGAATATATATGCATAAGAACTGAATATATATGTGTAAGAACTGAATATATATGCGTAAGAACGGAATATATATGCATCAGAACTGAATATATATGTGTAAGAACTGAATATATATGTGTAAGAACTGAATATATATGCGTAAGAACTGAATATATATGCGTAAGAACTAAATATATATGCGTAAGAAGGGAATATATATGCGTAAGAACTGAATATATATGCGTAAGAACGGAATATATATGCGTAAGAACTGAATATATATGTGTAAGGACTGAATATATATGTGTAATAACTGAATATATATGCGTAAGAACTGAATATATGTGTAAGAACTGGATATATATGCGTAAGAACTGAATATATATGTGTAAGAACTGAATATATATGTGTAAGAACTGAATATATATGCGTAAGAACGGAATATATATGTGTAAGAACGGAATATATATGCGTAAGAACTGAATATATATGCGTAAGAACGGAATATATATGCGTAAGAACGGAATATATTGGTGTAAGAACTGAATATATATGTGTAATAACTGAATATATATGCGTAAGAACTGAATATATATGTGTAAGAACTGAATATATATGCGTAAGAACTGAATATATATGTGTAAGAACTGAATATATATGTATAAGAACTGAATATATATGTGTAAGAACTGAATATATATGCGTAGGATCTCAATATATATGCGTAAGAACTGAATATATGCATAAGAACGGAATATATATGCGTAAGGACTGAATATATATGTGTAAGAACTGAATATATATGCGTAAGAACTCAATATATATGCGTAAGAACTGAATATATGCGTAAGAACGGAATATATATGCGTAAGAACTGAATATATATGCCTAAGAACTGAGTATATATGCGTAAGAACCGAATATATATGCGTAATAACTGAATATATATGCCTAAGAACTGAATATATATGCGTAAGAACGGAATATATATGCGTAAGAACTGAATATATATGTGTAAGAACTGAATATATATGTGTAAGAACTGAATATATATGTGTAAGAACTGAATATATATGCGTAAGAAATGAACCTATATGCGTAAGAACTGAACATATAAGCGTAAGAACTGAATATAAATGCGTAAGAACGAAATATATATGCGTATGAACGGAATATATATGTGTAAGAACTGAATATATATGCGTAAGAACTGAATATATATGCATAAGAACTGAATATATATGCGTAAGAACTGAATATATATGCGTAAGAAATGAATATATATGTGTAAGAACTGAATATATATGCGTAAGAACGGAATATATATGCGTAAGAACGGAATATATATGCGTAAGAACTGAATATATTTGTGTAAGAACTGGATATATATGGGTAAAAACGGAATATATATGTGTAAGAACGGAATATATATGTGTAAGAACTGAATATATATGCGTAAGAACGGAATATATATGCGTAAGAACTGAATATATGCGTAAGAACTGAATATATATGCGTAAGAACGGAATATATGTGTAAGAACGGAATATATATGTGTAAGAACTGAATCTATATGCGTAAGAACGGAATATATATGCGTAAGAACTGAATATATGCGTAAGAACTGAATATATATGCGTAAGAACTGAATATATGAGTAGGAACTGAATATATATGCGTAAGAACTGAATATATATGTGTAAGGACTGAATATATATGTGTAATAACTGAATATATATGTGTAAGAACGGAATATATATGTGTAAGAACGGAATATATATGCGTAAGAACTGAATATATATGCGTAAGAACGGAATATATATGCGTAAAAACTGAATATATATGTGTAAGGACTGAATATATATGTGTAATAACTGAATATATATGCGTAAGAACTGAATATATATGCGTAAGAACTCAATATATATGCGTAAGAACTGAATATATGAGTAAGAACGGAATATATATGCGTAAGGACTGAATATATATGTGTAAGAACTGAATATATATGAGTAAGAACTGAATATATATGTGTAAGAACTGAATATATATGTGTAAGAACTGAATATATATGCGTAAGAACTCAATATATATGCGTAAGAACTGAATATATGCGTAAGAACGGAATATATATGCATAAGAACTGAATATATATGTGTAAGAACTGAATATATATGCGTAAGAACGGAATATATATGCATCAGAACTGAATATATATGTGTAAGAACTGAATATATATGTGTAAGAACTGAATATATATGCGTAAGAACTGAATATATATGCGTAAGAACTAAATATATATGCGTAAGAAGGGAATATATATGCGTAAGAACTGAATATATATGCGTAAGAACGGAATATATATGCGTAAGAACTGAATATATATGTGTAAGGACTGAATATATATGTGTAATAACTGAATATATATGCGTAAGAACTGAATATATGTGTAAGAACTGAATATATATGCGTAAGAACTGAATATATATGTGTAAGAACTGAATATATATGCGTAAGAACGGAATATATATGCGTAAGAACGGAATATATTGGTGTAAGAACTGAATATATATGTGTAATAACTGAATATATATGCGTAAGAACTGAATATATATGTGTAAGAACTGAATATATATGCGTAAGAACTGAATATATATGTGTAAGAACTGAATATATATGTATAAGAACTGAATATATATGTGTAAGAACTGAATATATATGCGTAGGATCTCAATATATATGCGTAAGAACTGAATATATGCATAAGAACGGAATATATATGCGTAAGGACTGAATATATATGTGTAAGAACTGAATATATATGCGTAAGAACTCAATATATATGCGTAAGAACTGAATATATGCGTAAGAACGGAATATATATGCGTAAGAACTGAATATATATGCCTAAGAACTGAGTATATATGCGTAAGAACCGAATATATATGCGTAATAACTGAATATATATGCCTAAGAACTGAATATATATGCGTAAGAACGGAATATATATGCGTAAGAACTGAATATATATGTGTAAGAACTGAATATATATGTGTAAGAACTGAATATATATGTGTAAGAACTGAATATATATGCGTAAGAAATGAACCTATATGCGTAAGAACTGAACATATAAGCATAAGAACTGAATATAAATGCGTAAGAACGAAATATATATGCGTATGAACGGAATATATATGTGTAAGAACTGAATATATATGCGTAAGAACTGAATATATATGCATAAGAACTGAATATATATGCGTAAGAACTGAATATATATGCGTAAGAAATGAATATATATGTGTAAGAACTGAATATATATGCGTAAGAACGGAATATATATGCGTAAGAACGGAATATATATGCGTAAGAACTGAATATATTTGTGTAAGAACTGGATATATATGGGTAAAAACGGAATATATATGTGTAAGAACGGAATATATATGTGTAAGAACTGAATATATATGCGTAAGAACGGAATATATATGCGTAAGAACTGAATATATGCGTAAGAACTGAATATATATGCGTAAGAACGGAATATATGTGTAAGAACGGAATATATATGTGTAAGAACTGAATCTATATGCGTAAGAACGGAATATATATGCGTAAGAACTGAATATATGCGTAAGAACTGAATATATATGCGTAAGAACTGAATATATGAGTAGGAACTGAATATATATGCGTAAGAACTGAATATATATGTGTAAGGACTGAATATATATGTGTAATAACTGAATATATATGCGTAAGAACGGAATATATATGTGTAAGAACGGAATATATATGCGTAAGAACTGAATATATATGCGTAAGAACGGAATATATATGCGTAAAAACTGAATATATATGTGTAAGGACTGAATATATATGTGTAATAACTGAATATATATGCGTAAGAACTGAATATATATGTGTAAGAACTGAATATATATGTGTAAGAACTGAATATATATGTGTAAGAACTGAATATATATGCGTAAGAACTCAATATATATGCGTAAGAACTGAATATATGCGTAAGAACTGAATATATATGCATAAGAACTGAATATATATGTGTAAGAACGGAATATATATGCGTAAGAACTGAATATATATGCGTAATAACTGAATATATATGCGTAAGAACTGAATATATATGACTAAGAACTGAATATATATGCGTAAGAACGGAATATATAGGCGTAAGAACTGAATATATATGCGTAAGAACTGAATATATATGCGTAAGAACTGAATATATATGTGTTAGAACTGAATATATATGTGTAAGACCTGAATATATATGTGTAAAAACTGAATATATATGTGTAAGAACTGAATATATATGCGTAAGAACTGAATAAACATGTGTAAGAACTGAATATATATGCATAAGAACTGAATATATATGCGTAAGAACTGAATATATATGCGTAAGAACTGAATATATATACGTAAGAACTGAATATATATGTGTAAGAACAGAATATATATGCGTAAGGACTGAATATATATGTGTAAGAACTGAATATATATGTGTAAGAACTGAATATATATGCGTAAGAACTGAATATATATGTGTAAGAACGGAATATATATGCGTCAGAACTGAATATATATGTGTAAGAACTGAATATATATGCGTAAGAACTGAATATATATGTGTAAGAACTGAATATATATACGTAAGAACTGAATATATATGCGTAAAAACTGAATATATATGAGTAAGAACTGAATATATATGCGTAAGAACTGAATATATATGTGTAAGAGATGAATATATATGCGTAAGAACTGAATATATATGTGTAAGAACTGAATATATATGTGTAAGAACTGAATATATATGGGTAAGAACTGAATATATATGCGTAAGAACTCAATATATATGCGTAAGAACTAAATAGATATGTGTAAGAACTGAATATATATGTATAAGAACTGAATATATATGTGTAAGAACTGAATATATATGCGTAAGAACTCAATATATATGCGTAAGAACTGAATATATGAGTAAGAACGGAATATATATGCGTAAGGACTGAATATATATGTGTAAGAACTGAATATATATGCGTAAGAACTAAATATATATGCGTAAGAACTGAATATATATGCGTAAGAACTGAATATATATGCATATGAACTGAATATATGCGTAAGAACGGAATATATATGCATAAGAACTGAATATATATGTGTAAGAACTGAATATATATGCGTAAGAACGGAATATATATGCATCAGAACTGAATATATATGTGTAATAACTGAATATATATGTGTAAGAACTGAATATATATGCGTAAGAACTGAATATATATGCGTAAGAACTAAATATATATGCGTAAGAACGGAATATATATGCGTAAGAACTGAATATATATGCGTAAGAACGGAATATATATGCGTAAGAACTGAATATATATGTGTAAGGACTGAATATATATGTGTAATAACTGAATATATATGCGTAAGAACTGAATATATGTGTAAGAACTGAATATATATGCGTAAGAACTGAATATATATGTGTAAGAACTGAATATATATGTGTAAGAACTGAATATATATGCGTAAGAACGGAATATATATGTGTAAGAACGGAATATATATGCGTAAGAACTGAATATATATGCGTAAAAACGGAATATATATGCGTAAGAACTGAATATATTGGTGTAAGAACTGAATATATATGTGTAATAACTGAATATATATGCGTAAGAACTGAATATATATGTGTAAGAACTGAATATATATGCGTAAGAACTGAATATATATGTGTAAGAACTGAATATATATGTATAAGAACTGAATATATATGTGTAAGAACTGAATATATATGCGTAGGAACTCAATATATATGCGTAAGAACTCAATATATATGCGTAAGAACTGAATATATGAGTAAGAACGGAATATATATGCGTAAGGACTGAATATATATGTGTAAGAACTGAATATATATGCGTAAGAACTAAATATATATGCGTAAGAACTGAATATATATGCGTAAGAACTGAATATATATGTGTAAGAGATGAATATATATGCGTAAGAACTGAATATATATGTGTAAGAACTAAATATATATGTGTAAGAACTGAATATATATGCGTAAGAACGGAATATATATGCATCAGAACTGAATATATATGTGTAAGAACTAAATAGATATGTGTAAGAACTGAATATATATGTATAAGAACTGAATATATATGTGTAAGAACTGAATATATATGCGTAAGAACTCAATATATATGCGTAAGAACTGAATATATGAGTAAGAACGGAATATATATGCGTAAGGACTGAATATATATGTGTAAGAACTGAATATATATGCGTAAGAACTAAATATATATGCGTAAGAACTGAATATATATGCGTAAGAACTGAATATATATGTGTAAGAGATGAATATATATGCGTAAGAACTGAATATATATGTGTAAGAACTGAATATATATGTGTAAGAACTGAATATATATGCGTAAGAACTCAATATATATGCGTAAGAACTGAATATATGAGTAAGAACGGAATATATATGCGTAAGGACTGAATATATATGTGTAAGAACTGAATATATATGCGTAAGAACTAAATATATATGCGTAAGAACTGAATATATATGCGTAAGAACTGAATATATATGTGTAAGAGATGAATATATATGCGTAAGAACTGAATATATATGTGTAAGAACTGAATATATATGTGTAAGAACTGAATATATATGGGTAAGAACTGAATATATATGCGTAAGAACTCAATATATATGCGTAAGAACTGAATATATATGCGTAAGAACTGAATATATGTGTAAGAACTGAATATATATGCGTAAGAACTGAATATATATGTGTAAGAACTGAATATATATGTGTAAGAACTGAATATATATGCGTAAGAACGGAATATATATGTGTAAGAACGGAATATATATGCGTAAGAACTGAATATATATGCGTAAAAACGGAATATATATGCGTAAGAACTGAATATATTGGTGTAAGAACTGAATATATATGTGTAATAACTGAATATATATGCGTAAGAACTGAATATATATGTGTAAGAACTGAATATATATGCGTAAGAACTGAATATATATGTGTAAGAACTGAATATATATGTATAAGAACTGAATATATATGTGTAAGAACTGAATATATATGCGTAGGAACTCAATATATATGCGTAAGAACTGAATATATGCATAAGAACGGAATATATATGCGTAAGGACTGAATATATATGTGTAAAAACTGAATATATATGCGTAAGAACTCAATATATATGCGTAAGAACTGAATATATGCGTAAGAACGGAATATATATGCGTAAGAACTGAATATATATGCCTAAGAACTAAATATATATGCGTAAGAACCGAATATATATGCGTAATAACTGAATATATATGCCTAAGAACTGAATATATATGCGTAAGAACGGCATATATATGCGTAAGAACTGAATATATATGTGTAAGAACTGAATATATATGTGTAAGAACTGAATATATATGTGTAAGAACTGAATATATATGCGTAAGAAATGAACCTATATGCGTAAGAACTGAACATATAAGCGTAAGAACTGAATATAAATGCGTAAGAACGAAATATATATGCGTATGAACGGAATATATATGTGTAAGAACTGAATATATATGCGTAAGAACTGAATATATATGCATAAGAACTGAATATATATGCGTAAGAACTGAATATATATGCGTAAGAACTAAATAGATATGTGTAAGAACTGAATATATATGTATAAGAACTGAATATATATGTGTAAGAACTGAATATATATGCGTAAGAACTCAATATATATGCGTAAGAACTGAATATATGAGTAAGAACGGAATATATATGCGTAAGGACTGAATATATATGTGTAAGAACTGAATATATATGCGTAAGAACTAAATATATATGCGTAAGAACTGAATATATATGCGTAAGAACTGAATATATATGCATATGAACTGAATATATGCGTAAGAACGGAATATATATGCATAAGAACTGAATATATATGTGTAAGAACTGAATATATATGCGTAAGAACGGAATATATATGCATCAGAACTGAATATATATGTGTAATAACTGAATATATATGTGTAAGAACTGAATATATATGCGTAAGAACTGAATATATATGCGTAAGAACTAAATATATATGCGTAAGAACGGAATATATATGCGTAAGAACTGAATATATATGCGTAAGAACGGAATATATATGCGTAAGAACTGAATATATATGTGTAAGGACTGAATATATATGTGTAATAACTGAATATATATGCGTAAGAACTGAATATATGTGTAAGAACTGAATATATATGCGTAAGAACTGAATATATATGTGTAAGAACTGAATATATATGTGTAAGAACTGAATATATATGCGTAAGAACGGAATATATATGTGTAAGAACGGAATATATATGCGTAAGAACTGAATATATATGCGTAAAAACGGAATATATATGCGTAAGAACTGAATATATTGGTGTAAGAACTGAATATATATGTGTAATAACTGAATATATATGCGTAAGAACTGAATATATATGTGTAAGAACTGAATATATATGCGTAAGAACTGAATATATATGTGTAAGAACTGAATATATATGTATAAGAACTGAATATATATGTGTAAGAACTGAATATATATGCGTAGGAACTCAATATATATGCGTAAGAACTCAATATATATGCGTAAGAACTGAATATATGAGTAAGAACGGAAATATATATGCGTAAGGACTGAATATATATGTGTAAGAACTGAATATATATGCGTAAGAACTAAATATATATGCGTAAGAACTGAATATATATGCGTAAGAACTGAATATATATGTGTAAGAGATGAATATATATGCGTAAGAACTGAATATATATGTGTAAGAACTAAATATATATGTGTAAGAACTGAATATATATGCGTAAGAACGGAATATATATGCATCAGAACTGAATATATATGTGTAAGAACTAAATAGATATGTGTAAGAACTGAATATATATGTATAAGAGAACTGAATATATATGTGTAAGAACTGAATATATATGCGTAAGAACTCAATATATATGCGTAAGAACTGAATATATGAGTAAGAACGGAATATATATGCGTAAGGACTGAATATATATGTGTAAGAACTGAATATATATGCGTAAGAACTAAATATATATGCGTAAGAACTGAATATATATGCGTAAGAACTGAATATATATGTGTAAGAGATGAATATATATGCGTAAGAACTGAATATATATGTGTAAGAACTGAATATATATGTGTAAGAACTGAATATATATGCGTAAGAACTCAATATATATGCGTAAGAACTGAATATATGAGTAAGAACGGAATATATATGCGTAAGGACTGAATATATATGTGTAAGAACTGAATATATATGCGTAAGAACTAAATATATATGCGTAAGAACTGAATATATATGCGTAAGAACTGAATATATATGTGTAAGAGATGAATATATATGCGTAAGAACTGAATATATATGTGTAAGAACTGAATATATATGTGTAAGAACTGAATATATATGGGTAAGAACTGAATATATATGCGTAAGAACTCAATATATATGCGTAAGAACTGAATATATATGCGTAAGAACTGAATATATGTGTAAGAACTGAATATATATGCGTAAGAACTGAATATATATGTGTAAGAACTGAATATATATGTGTAAGAACTGAATATATATGCGTAAGAACGGAATATATATGTGTAAGAACGGAATATATATGCGTAAGAACTGAATATATATGCGTAAAAACGGAATATATATGCGTAAGAACTGAATATATTGGTGTAAGAACTGAATATATATGTGTAATAACTGAATATATATGCGTAAGAACTGAATATATATGTGTAAGAACTGAATATATATGCGTAAGAACTGAATATATATGTGTAAGAACTGAATATATATGTATAAGAACTGAATATATATGTGTAAGAACTGAATATATATGCGTAGGAACTCAATATATATGCGTAAGAACTGAATATATGCATAAGAACGGAATATATATGCGTAAGGACTGAATATATATGTGTAAGAACTGAATATATATGCGTAAGAACTCAATATATATGCGTAAGAACTGAATATATGCGTAAGAACGGAATATATATGCGTAAGAACTGAATATATATGCCTAAGAACTAAATATATATGCGTAAGAACCGAATATATATGCGTAATAACTGAATATATATGCCTAAGAACTGAATATATATGCGTAAGAACGGAATATATATGCGTAAGAACTGAATATATATGTGTAAGAACTGAATATATATGTGTAAGAACTGAATATATATGTGTAAGAACTGAATATATATGCGTAAGAAATGAACCTATATGCGTAAGAACTGAACATATAAGCGTAAGAACTGAATATAAATGCGTAAGAACGAAATATATATGCGTATGAACGGAATATATATGTGTAAGAACTGAATATATATGCGTAAGAACTGAATATATATGCATAAGAACTGAATATATATGCGTAAGAACTGAATATATATGCGTAAGAAATGAATATATATGTGTAAGAACTGAATATATATGCGTAAGAACGGAATATATATGCGTAAGAACGGAATATATATGCGTAAGAACTGAATATATTTGTGTAAGAACTGGATATATATGGGTAAAAACGGAATATATATGTGTAAGAACGGAATATATATGTGTAAGAACTGAATATATATGCGTAAGAACGGAATATATATGCGTAAGAACTGAATATATGCGTAAGAACTGAATATATATGCGTAAGAACGGAATATATGTGTAAGAACGGAATATATATGTGTAAGAACTGAATCTATATGCGTAAGAACGGAATATATATGCGTAAGAACTGAATATATGCGTAAGAACTGAATATATATGCGTAAGAACTGAATATATGAGTAGGAAC
>JAWPHD010021883.1:0-26843 GCA_037043455.1 Cyrtodaria siliqua
TTGTGCATGGGGGCATCTTAACTGACAAAGCCGGAAAGTGCGGATTTGAATCCCCTTTACAATATACTCTATAGGAAGATTCATAGCTCTATATATTAGGTACAAGCCACAAGCACTATGATTCTCACAGCTTGGATCGGAGTGGGTGGGCATTTAATTTGCATAATAAGTAACATAGAGCAGGATACATATTTTTCACTAAAAACAGAAATTGCTGTGTATAAGCATGTATTAACATCATTTATGGTTACATGTTATTTGTATTATTGCAGTTAACTCGTTACAGAGACTCACCTTTTTGAAACTCTGAGTTCTGAATATATTTTTTTATATATTAGTTGATCATTATTTATAATTATTTAACAAGTTTGAAGCAAATTATTTTTGATATTTGATTTCGTTTTTGAATATCAGGGGTGTAGCTGGCCGATTTGAAGTTGTAGGCTTCACATGTCAGACCTTGCTAGTGGGGTCTGGTCTCTGATGGAATACTCCCCACTTTTTTCAAAATAAGAAGTGCGTTCTAACGAATTTGTGAAGACATTTTGGCTGGAATAAACAGAACATATTTGGAAACTGTTTTAATCCCAGGCCTGCAGTGCCTACAGGCATCTACATACAGTGTTCCGTTAGAGCCATCGTACCAGCGGTATCAACCTTAACAAGACGATGCGCGTTGGTACGATTGCGATGATACGATGGTCCATCGCCATCGTACCGTCCCGCATCAACTTTAAACGCGATGGTACAAGGGTCCATCGTACCATCGCGTGTCGACCTTTTACAAGTCGATGCCCGATGAAGATGATGCGATGGACCATCGTACAATCATGCCATTGCGCTATCGCACTATCGTCGATGTGCGATGTTGCATCGCCCCCTGCTCTATCGTACCATCGCTCCATCGCCTTCCGTTTATAGACATGCGCACATCAAAGCAAAACAAAAATGGAGGACATAATTACCGTACGGATTCGACAATACTTTTTGGCAATGTTTGCTTCCCGAGAATTTCAAGTTTTGCTGAGGCTTAATGAAGGGATAGATTTAAGAAAAGTATTGTCGAATCTTTGCATCCATGATTTCTTCCATTTTTGTTTTCGACTGCGATGGTGCAATGGTACAATGGCGATGACACGATGGTACTATAGCGATGGTACGATGGTCATCCCGTCATCGCCATCGACTACTCCTCTATAACTATTTGACGGATGTTCATGAAACTTCACAGGAATGTTGCTCTTGATGTCTAGTTGATCCTAGAAAAAATTCAGGTTGGCCGTAAATTCAAGATGGCCGCCACGGCTAAAAATAGATTTAAAATAAATAAATTTGTAGCGACTACTTCTTGAAAACTGTAAGTGATATTGATATGGGACGTTTTCTAAAATGATGAGCATGACATGATGTTGATCCTTGTCGAAATTTATTTTGATGCGACTTTAAACATGGCCGCTAGCGGACATCTTTGTTTACATAGATTTATATAGAAAAACTTGTAGCGACTACTCCTCTGAAATTACTTGACAATTTTTATGAAACTTCACAGGAATGTTGCTCTTGATGTCTAATAGATCCCAGATTTTTTTTAGGTCGGCTGGAAATTCAAGATGGCCACCATGGCTAAAAACAGGTTTTTTAGCTCTACTGATCAGAGATCAGCAGAGCTTATGCCGTGGTGCGGTGTCCGTCCGTCCGTCCGTCCGTCCGTCTGTAAACTTTTTTTTGTAGCGACTACTCCTCTGAAACTACTGAATGGATTTTCATGAAACTTTACAGAAGTGTTGCCCATGAAGTCTAGTTGATCCTAGCAAAAATTCATGTTGATGTGAAATCCAAGATGGCCGTCAAAGCTAAAAATAGATTTTTAAAAAACAAGTTTGTAGTGACTTCTTCTTTAAAACTCTAAGTGATATTGACATGGGACTTTTTCTAAAATGATCAGTATGACATGATGTTGGTCCTTGTAGAAAATCGTTTTGATTCGACGTTAAACATGGCTGCCAGCGGCCATCTTTGTTTACATAGAGTTATTTAGTAAAAGCTTGTAGCGGCTACTCCTTTGAAACTGCTTGACGGATTTCCATGAAACTTCACAGGTATGTTGCTTTTGATGTCTAAATGATCCTAGCAACATTTCAGGTTGGTCGGAAATTCAAGATGGCCGCCACAGCTAAAAATAGATTTTCAAAAAAACAAGTTAGTAGCGAGTACTTCTTGAAAACTATAAGTGATATTGATATGGGACTTTTTCTAAAATGATCAGTATGGAATGATGTTGATCCTTTTCGAAAATTATTTTGATGCGACGTTAAACATGGCCGCCAGCGGCCATCTTAATTTACATAGAGTTATATTATGAAAACTTGTAGCGACTACTCCTCTGTAACTACTTGACGGATTTTCATGAAACTTCACAGGAATGTTGCTCTTGATGTGAAAATTGATCCTAGCAAAATTTCAGGTCGGCCGGAAATTTAAGATGGCCACCACGGCTAAAAATAGTTTTTCTAAAAAACAAGTTTATAGCGACTACTTCTTGAAAACTATTTAATTCTGATATGGGACTTTTTCTAAAATGATCAGTACGACATGATATTGATCCTTGTCAAAAAATATTTTGATTTGACGTTAAACATGGCCGCCAGTGGCCATCTTTGTTTACATAGAGTTATATGATGAAAACTTGTAGCGACTACTCCTCTGAAACTACTTGACGGATTTCATGAAACTTCACAGGAATGCTCATCCAGCTATCAAAAATCTATCAGTAGAGCTTCAAGGTCATTGACCTCTTGTTTTTTTAAATGATTGCAAAAGTTTAATTATTCTGTAATTAATTGAGATTATAGGCATATAATGTGTTCATGTATTTGTTTTTTTGTTCTAAACTTAAATTCTGGTTTTTATTCACCACTTCTTTATTCTTTCCCAGGCATTGTGCATAGTTGGCGACATAACAAAAGAGGAAGATGTTAAAAGGATCGTAGAAGAGACGATGAAGCACTTTGGTAAACTTGATATTCTGGTAAGGTTTCACATTTTTTGTTAAGGAATGGACTGTGGTAATTGAATTAAACCTCTTTCAGTCCTTTGTATCATGCAAATGATGTGTCGCATACCAAAATCTGGTCCTATCAAATGTCAAGGTCATAAGTTAGGGTCGAATGTCGGTATACTTTGGGGAGGAATCTGGCACTCCTACTGTTATATATTTCGATATAGGATCACTAACCAGAACTTGTGTATGCTAGAGTTTTCTTTTTATGTTATTGTTCCTGTTTTGTTGCTATAAACCATAGCCACAGTGTATAGTATGTAATGGATCTAACATGAGTGGATGTTTTATATTGAACTTATTAAACAAGTTGGGTAAAATTAACGATGCCACGCTGTGCCGAGCGTCATGTCAATTTTATCATACAACTTTAACAAACAGTATTGATTGTCATAAATAGGCATGAATGTGCGATTAACACCAAAAATGTCACAATAGTGAGAGGACGTACATTATTAATGCAGCTGCCTATATGGGATGACGTCGTATGTTGCATCCGTCTTCTCATTACCACAGCTGCCTATATATGATGACTTTGTATGTTTCACCTGTCTTCTCCTTACTACAGCTGCCTATATATGATGACTTCATATGTTGCATCCATCTTCTCATTACCACAGCTGCCTATATATGATGACTTTATATGTTGCATCCGTCTTCTCCTTACCACAGCTGCCTATATATGATGACGTTGTATGTTGCATCTGTCATCTCCTTACCACAGCTGCCTATATATGATGACGTCGTATGTTGCATCTGTCTTCTCCTTACCACAGCTGCCTATATATGATGACTTTGTATGTTTCACCTGTCTTCTCCTTACTACAGCTGCCTATATATGATGACTTCATATGTTGCATCCATCTTCTCATTACCACAGCTGCCTATATATGATGACTTCATAAGATGCATCCGTCTTCTCCTTACCACAGCTGCCTATATATGATGACGTTGTATGTTGCATCTGTCATCTCCTTACCACAGCTGCCTATATATGATGACGTCGTATGTTGCATCTGTATTCTGCTTACCACAGCTGCCTATATATGATGACGTCATATGTTGCATCTGTCTTCTCCTTACCACAGCTGCCTATATATGATGACTTTGTATGTTTCACCTGTCTTCTCCTTACTACAGCTGCCTATATATGATGACTTCATATGTTGCATCCATCTTCTCATTACCACAGCTGCCTATATATGATGACGTTGTATGTTGCATCTGTCATCTCCTTACCACAGCTGCCTATATATGATGACGTCGTATGTTGCATCTGTCTTCTCCTTACCACAGCTGCCTATATATGATGACTTTGTATGTTTCACCTGTCTTCTCCTTACTACAGCAGCCTATATATGATGACTTCATATGTTGCATCCATCTTCTCATTACCACAGCTGCCTATATATGATGACTTCATAAGTTGCATCCGTCTTCTCCTTACCACAGCTGCCTATATATGATGACGTTGTATGTTGCATCTGTCATCTCCTTACCACAGCTGCCTATATATGATGACGTCGTATGTTGCATCTGTATTCTGCTTACCACAGCTGCCTATATATGATGACGTCATATGTTGCATCTGTCTTCTCCTTACCACAGCTGCCTATATATGATGACTTTGTATGTTTCACCTGTCTTCTCCTTACTACAGCTGCCTATATATGATGACTTCATATGTTGCATCCATCTTCTCATTACCACAGCTGCCTATATATGATGACTTCATATGTTGCATCCGTCTTCTCCTTACCACAGCTGCCTATATATGATGACGTTGTATGTTGCATCTGTCATCTCCTTACCACAGCTGCCTATATATGATGACGTCGTATGTTGCATCTATCTTCTCCTTACCACAGCTGCCTATATATGATGACGTCGTATGTTGCATCTGTCTTCTCCTTACCACAGCTGCCTATATATGATGACGTTGTATGTTGCATCTGTCTTCTCCTTACCACAGCTGCCTATGTATGATGACGTCGTATGTTGCATCTGTCTTCTCCTTACCACTGCTGCCTTTACATGATGATGTCGTATGTTACTTCTGTCTTCTCTGTACCACAGCTGCCTTTACATGATGATGTTGTATGTTACTTCTGTCTTCTTCTTACCACAGCTGCCTTTACATGATGATGTCGTATGTTACTTCTGTCTTCTCCTTACCACAGCTGCCTTTACATGATGATGTCGTATTTTACTTCTGTCTTCTCCTTACCACAGCTGCCTTTACATGATGATGTCGTATGTTCCATCTGTCTTCTCCTTACCACAGTTGCCTTTACATGATGATGTCGTATGTTGCTTCTGTCTTCTCATTACCACAGCTGCCTATATATGATGACTTCATATGTTGCATCCATCTTCTCATTACCACAGCTGCCTATATATGATGACTTCATAAGTTGCATCCGTCTTCTCCTTACCACAGCTGCCTATATATGATGACGTTGTATGTTGCATCTGTCATCTCCTTACCACAGCTGCCTATATATGATGACGTCGTATGTTGCATCTGTATTCTGCTTACCACAGCTGCCTATATATGATGACGTCATATGTTGCATCTGTCTTCTCCTTACCACAGCTGCCTATATATGATGACTTTGTATGTTTCACCTGTCTTCTCCTTACTACAGCTGCCTATATATGATGACTTCATATGTTGCATCCATCTTCTCATTACCACAGCTGCCTATATATGATGACTTCATATGTTGCATCCGTCTTCTCCTTACCACAGCTGCCTATATATGATGACGTTGTATGTTGCATCTGTCATCTCCTTACCACAGCTGCCTATATATGATGACGTCGTATGTTGCATCTATCTTCTCCTTACCACAGCTGCCTATATATGATGACGTCGTATGTTGCATCTGTCTTCTCCTTACCACAGCTGCCTATATATGATGACGTTGTATGTTGCATCTGTCTTCTCCTTACCACAGCTGCCTATGTATGATGACGTCGTATGTTGCATCTGTCTTCTCCTTACCACTGCTGCCTTTACATGATGATGTCGTATGTTACTTCTGTCTTCTCTGTACCACAGCTGCCTTTACATGATGATGTTGTATGTTACTTCTGTCTTCTTCTTACCACAGCTGCCTTTACATGATGATGTCGTATGTTACTTCTGTCTTCTCCTTACCACAGCTGCCTTTACATGATGATGTCGTATTTTACTTCTGTCTTCTCCTTACCACAGCTGCCTTTACATGATGATGTCGTATGTTCCATCTGTCTTCTCCTTACCACAGTTGCCTTTACATGATGATGTCGTATGTTGCTTCTGTCTTCTCATTACCACAGCTGCCTATATATGATGACGTCATATGTTGCATCTGTCTTCTCCATACCACAGCTGCCTATATATGATGATGTCGTATGTTACTTCTGTCTTCTCCTTACCACAGCTGCCTTTACATGATGATGTGGTATGTTGCATCTGTCTTCTCTGTACCACAGCTGCCTATGTATGATGACGTCGTATGTTGCATCTGTCTTCTCCTTACCACTGCTGCCTATATATGATGACTTCGTATGTTGCATCTGTCTTCTCCTTACCACAGCTGCCTTTACATGATGATGTTGTATGTTACTTCTGTCTTCTCTGTACCACAGCTGCCTATATATGATGATGTCGTATGTTACTTCTGTCTTCTCATTACCACAGCTGCCTATATATGATGACTTTGTATGTTTCACCTGTCTTCTCCTTACTACAGCTGCCTATATATGATGACTTCATATGTTGCATCCATCTTCTCATTACCACAGCTGCCTATATATGATGACTTCATATGTTGCATCCTTCTTCTCCTTACCACAGCTGCCTATATATGATGACGTTGTATGTTGCATGTCTCATCTCCTTACCACAGCTGCCTATATATGATGACGTCGTATGTTGCATCTGTATTCTGCTTACCACAGCTGCCTATATATGATGACGTCATATGTTGCATCTGTCTTCTCCTTACCACAGCTGCCTATATATGATGACTTTGTATGTTTCACCTGTCTTCTCCTTACTACAGCTGCCTATATATGATGACTTCATATGTTGCATCCATCTTCTCATTACCACAGCTGCCTATATATGATGACTTCATATGTTGCATCCGTCTTCTCCTTACCACAGCTGCCTATATATGATGACGTTGTATGTTGCATCTGTCATCTCCTTACCACAGCTGCCTATATATGATGACGTCGTATGTTGCATCTGTCTTCTCCTTACCACAGCTGCCTATATATGATGACTTTGTATGTTTCACCTGTCTTCTCCTTACTACAGCTGCCTATATATGATGACTTCATATGTTGCATCCATCTTCTCATTACCACAGCTGCCTATATATGATGACTTCATATGTTGCATCCGTCTTCTCCTTACCACAGCTGCCTATATATGATGACGTATGTTGCATCTGTCATCTCCTTACCACAGCTGCCTATATATGATGACGTCGTATGTTGCATCTGTCTTCTCCTTACCACAGCTGCCTATATATGATGACGTCGTATGTTGCATATGTCTTCTCCTTACCACAGCTGCCTATATATGATGACGTTGTATGTTGCACCTGTCTTCTCCTTACCACAGCTGCCTATGAATGATGACGTCGTATGTTGCATCTGTCTTCTCCTTACCACAGCTGCCTTTACATGATGATGTCGTATGTTACTTCTGTCTTCTCCTTACCACAGCTGCCTTTACATGATGATGTCGTATGTTCCATCTGTCTTCGCCTTACCACAGTTGCCTTTACATGATGATGTCGTATGTTGCTTCTGTCTTCTCATTACCACAGCTGCCTATATATGATGACGTCATATGTTGCATCTGTCTTCTCCATACCACAGCTGCCTATATATGATGATGTCGTATGTTACTTCTGTCTTCTCCTTACCACAGCTGCCTTTACATGATGATGTGGTATGTTGCATCTGTCTTCTCTGTACCACAGCTGCCTATGTATGATGATGTCGTATGTTGCATCTGTCTTCTCCTTACCACTGCTGCCTATATATGATGACTTCGTATGTTGCATCTGTCTTCTCCTTACCACAGCTGCCTTTACATGATGATGTTGTATGTTACTTCTGTCTTCTCTGTACCACAGCTGCCTATATATGATGATGTCGTATGTTACTTCTGTCTTCTCATTACCACAGCTGCCTATATATGATGACGTCGTATGTTGCATCTGTCTTCTCCTTACCACTGCTGCCTATATATGATGACTTCATATGTTGCATCTGTCTTCTCCTTACCACAGCTGCCTTTACATGATGATGTCGTATGTTACTTCTGTCTTCTCTCTACCACAGCTGCCTATATATGATGATGTCGTATGTTGCATCTGTCTTCTCATTACCACAGCTGCCTTACATGATGATGTTGTATGTTACTTCTGTCTTCTCTGTACCACAGCTGCCTATATATGATGATGTCGTATGTTACTTCTGTCTTCTCATTACCACAGCTGCCTATATATGATGATGTCGTATGTTGCATCTGTCTTCTCATTACCTGGACAGCTGCCTTACATGAGGATCTTGTATGTTACTTCTGTCTTCTCTGTACCACAGCTGCCTATATATGATGATGTCGAATGTTACTTCTGTCTTCTCTGTACCACAGCTGCCTATATATGATGATGTGGTATGTTACTTCTGTCTTCTCTGTACCACAGCTGCCTATACATGATGATGTCGTATGTTACTTCTGTCTTCTCTGTACCACAGCTGCCTATATATGATGATGTGGTATGTTGCATATGTCTTCTCTGTACCACAGCTGCCTATACATGATGATGTCCTATGTTACTTCTGTCTTCTCTGTACCACAGCTGCCTATTATGATGACGTGGTATGTTGCATCTGTCTTCTCTGTACCACAGCTGCCTATATATGATGACGTCGTATGTTACTTCTGTCTTCTCTGTACCACAGCCGCCTATATAAGATGACCTGGTATGTTGCATCTGTTTTCTCTGTACAACAGCTGCCTATAATATATGATGATGTGGTATGTTGCATCTGTCTTCTCTGTACCACAGCTGCCTATATATGATGACGTGGTATGTTGCATCTGTCTTCTCTGTACCACAGCTGCCTATATATGATGACGTTGTATGTTGCATCTGTCTTCTCTGTACCACAGCTGCCTATATATGATGACGTGGTATGTTGCGTCTATCTTCTCTGTACCACAGCTGCCTATATATGATGACGTTGTATGTTACTTCTGTCTTCTCTGTACCACAGCTGCCTATATATGATGATGTCATATGTTACTTCTGTCTTCTCTGTACCACAGCTGCCTATATATGATGATGTAGTGTGTTACTTCTGTCTTCTCTGTACCACAGCTGCCTATATATGATGATGTCATATGTTACTTCTGTCTTCTCTGTACCACAGCTGTCTATATATGATGACGTGGTATGTTGCATTTGTCTTCTCATTACCACAGCTGCCTATATATGATGATGTCATATGTTACTTCTGTCTTCTCTGTACCACAGCTGCCTATATATGATGACATGGTATGTTACTTCTGTCTTCTATGTACCACAGCTGCCTATATATGATGATGTCATATGTTACTTCTGTCTTCTCTGTACCACAGCTGCCTATATATGATGACGTGGTATGTTACTTCTGTCTTCTCTGTACCACAGCTGCCTTCTGTCTTCTCTGTACCCCAGCTGCCTATATATGATGACGTGGTATGTTACTTCTGTCTTCTCTGTACCACAGCTGCCTATATATGATGATGTCATATGTTACTTCTGTCTTCTCTCTACCACAGCTGCCTATATATGATGACGTGGTATGTTACTTCTGTCTTCTCTGTACCACAGCTGCCTATATATGATGATGTCATATGTTACTTCTGTCTTCTCTGTACCATAGTTGCCTATATATGATGACGTGGTATGTTACTTCTGTCTTCTCTCTACCACAGCTGCCTATATATGATGACGTGGTATGTTACTTCTGTCTTCTCTGTACCACAGCTGCCTATATATGATGACGTTGTATGTTACTTCTGTCTTCTCTGTACCACAGCTGCCTATATATGATGACGTGGTATGTTACATCTGTCTTCTCTGTACCACAGCTGCCTATATATGATGACTCTGTATGTTAATTCTGTCTTCTCTGTACCACACCGAGTAATTGGAACTGCCTCGTCGATTTCCTTTATCTGGTATTTTTAACGCTACCGAAATCAATGAGGCATTTCGATTGCACACTGAGCTGGACAAAAAAGACAGAGCGATGATTAGGCCTTCATTTGCATAGTTATTACACTGTATTTTGATATTTATATCATGCCTCGATCACCCCTACACTGAAAGTTAATGTGATAAATTGTGTTGAGACATTAGCATGAAATGAAATATTGTGCTACTACCTTGATATTTATCATCGCCTGAAATGGTACTTCATTGTTGATGTATATAGTCTGCTGTTTTCAGGTAAATAGTGCTGGTATAGCAGCACTTGGAACAATAGAGACCACGTCCCTGGAGCAGTATGACACAGTCATGAATACCAATGTCAGGTGTGTTCATAATATCAGTTCCTGTGTGGTTCTAGCTCAAGCAAGAGGCACCGCTTGTCGGTGTAGACACTCATCTGTCATGTTGTCTTGTGATGTGTAAGACATGTGTGAAGTTTGTGATGTAGTTCTGATTAACACCATTACATACAAAACTTGATCCAAAATTGTCTAAGTTAAAGACAATTGAGGTCCTAATTTTGTTAACATAAAAGCATGAGTTACAGAACCTGGAAATGAACATCTCACACCACAATTAATTTTCCATAGGGTCCCATTGTAAGGTTTGTGTTCATGGCATAGAGATAAAAAAGATTTTGAAGCACAATTTTAGGCTTAAATTCTTCCTTGATCCAATATCTTCAATTAAAAATGCAATTAACAAAAATTTACCAGATTGAAATTTTTTTAATTTCTTGCTTGTGTGACATCTATCAAAATTCAGCGTAATAATATGACAAAAATACAACATGTGGTGATTCGACCCATGATGTCTAAAATGAGACAGAATTAGCTAGAAAGCTGATATCAACATGAAATTTTCTGTGATCTCTTCCTAAAATGCTGTAGATTAAGCATCTGGTAAAGATAAATACATGTGTGCAATGTAAAGTCCAGTAAAAAGCAGAAAAAGGGAACTATGTTTTTAGACTACCTACATCATCTGTAGGGCAGGAGTACTCAAGGGAGATAATAGTGTCGTGAGTCCTTAAGTGCTGTTTAATGATGTTGAATAAAGTTCCAATCCATTATGTTAAGTAGTTTTCAATAAAAATATCAGTATGTTAAGTAGGGTTCAGTTACTTGAAACAAACATGTTTTTGATACACCTAACCAAAGAATACTTTAATTTGTAAAAACCTGTTTGGGAGTGTTTTTGCATAGCATGGCAGACACTTAGGATCCATCACTTTATACGTCGTCCATCTGTCGTCCGTCGTCGTCATCACACTTGCAACCTAACCTTGGCCATAACTTGAAAAGTATTTGCCCTATGTTCATGAAACTTCACACACATCTTCAACCCAAGGAATGTTGTTACACATGTCCAATAACTCTGACTTTCATTTTGGAAGAGTTATGCCCCTTTTCATAAAACTTTAACCTGCAACTAACCAAGCTTATAACTGGCCATAACTTCAGAAGTATTTGACCTATGTTCATGAAAATTTACACACATATTCATCTTACCACACAGAATAGTGTTACCCGTGACCAATAACTCTGACCTTCATTTCAGCAGAGTTATGCCCCTTTTTATAAAACTTTAACCTGAAACATAACCAAACTCATAACTGGCCATAACTTGAAAAGTATGTGAACTATGTTCATGAAAATTCACACACATCTTGATCTTAACCAAATGAATGTTGTTACTTTTACTTTACTTACTTAGGCCTTTACACCCTACCAGGGCATAGGCCGCCAACAACAGCTCTCCAACGTCTCCGGTCCTGGGCCATCCGCTCTACTTCTCCCCAGCTGTAACCTATTTCCTCTATGTCTGCCATGAGGTCGCAATGTTGTTACACATGTCCAATAACTCTGTCTTTCATTTCAGCAGAGTTATGCCCCTTTTCATAAAACTTTAACCTGCAACCTAACCAAGCGCATAACTGGCCATGACTTGAGAAGTTGTTATCTATGTTCATTTTGGCAGAGTAATGCCCCTTTTCATAAAAAGTTAGCCTGCAACCTAACCTAGCTCATAACTTGACAAAATATTGACCTATGATCACGAAATGTTATACAGTTCTTCCTTATCAATTATCCAATGCAGATGTATGCCCCTTTTCATAAACTTTAACACTTTAAAAAAAAAAAAAACTTGATTATTCATAAAGGATTGTCGTAAAATTTTATCGTTAGATTGTACTTGCTGAAATAAGCACACGGCAGGCAACACAAGTGTTCCGTGGAACACCCTTCTAGTATAAATGTTGGATGTTCCTTTAAAAATAAAAACAAGTTGTTTAGTAGAACATTTGATCATACACCTCAGGAAACGTGGAGCAGGACACTGGTTACTGTAGTGTTACAGATAACACACTGTTACTTGTCCCTGCAATCATGAGTCTATTTTCGGGTACCAAGAGACCACTGCGTGCTGGATATCAGCCTCCTTGGTCCATATTGTAACAAAATAATTTGGAAACTGATTACTGAGGGGTGGTTGCTGGACTAACTCTTACTGACAGATTAAAAAAGAAGTTTTTATTGCTGACATAGGTGTGGCCTTGCCTAAATGCATTTTTAAACTATCTTTAGTAGCCAAAGTTACAATATATTAATGTTACAGTAAAACCTGCTCAGTGGAACAGTTCTACTAACCCTTAACCCGCTAAGCAGGACTATAATAGCATTTGTGTCCATTGTAAACCCAGATCAGCCTACGAGTTACTCACAGTTTACTATGAACGCTGATCAGGGGCCAGCTGCTGATCAGTCATTTTCACAAAAACAGCCCTTTTGTCACATAAATGGAATGGTCGTAATTCAAAAAAAGAATAGTCCATTATATATATGTAGTGGGTGAAGGGTTAAGTGGACGGATTTTCAAATAACTTGGCACAAGTGCTCACCACAACAAGACGATGTGTTACGCGCAAAATCCAGGTCCGTGGCTCCAAGGTCAAAGTCACATTTAGAGGTCAAAGGTCAAAACCACTTCGGGGGCATTTGTCACAGTGACATTTCTTGTTTTTGGCATGGTTTACAAAATTTTATTCTATTCCAGTATATTAATTTGATTGTGCGTATTTCCCTATTACGGTTATAAGACATTGGAAATTGTGTCGACGGTTCCATTTTATACCTTAATCAGCATATTCAGTTTGCTAGTTTCATGAGCTGATTCCAATGATGTTGATATATTTGCAGAAGTATGTACCACATTACAATGCTGGCTGTTCCACATCTGGTGAAGACGAAGGGTAGCATAGTAAATGTGTCGAGTGTCAATGGTATAAGATCAGTGAGTAGTTGAGAAGCTATCAGACCATTCCTTCATACCAGATAGGATATATTGTGTTACACATGTCGGGGTAAATCCTATTTTACATGTGCAATGATGGCGAAAATGTCAACAGTTGCAGGACGTCGTTTTGTATATAAATGTTCAAATGTCTATGGATGTCAATATCAAAATGTCAGTTGAATTGGGCTTGATGGCGCACCCACAAAAAAAAAGTTATATGTCACCAACAGGAATGAACACTCCATTTACATCGAGATAAAAATATGCAAAATGGGCCGAGAACCTTCTCGTCTGCAGAAGTGCAGAGTTGCTGCAAATTCTATTGTAAACGCTTCATTTTTCGCTGGAGCCACGATCATTGTTTTTCTGCCATCACCCAAGTAACAATCGAAGGATGATGACAAAAACCTTTAATGAAAATAAACATGTGGGATTTTACCCTCTGCCTGAATAAGCAGTGGCCTTGTTCGTGCCCTGGAACCACACGGTGCCAGTGGTATGCAGTGGTAGGGTATCCATCGGTATAACAGCTGTAATCGAATCAAGTACAGCTTGGGATGGAATTACCTGTTTGTATCATATACAAATGAAAGAATCTTATACGGAAACTCAGCATTTTTAGCTCTACTGATCAGAGATCAGCAGAGCTTATGCCATGGTGCGGCGTCCATCGTCCGTCTGTCTGTCTGTAAACTTTTTTTGTAGCGACTTCTCTGAAACTACTGAATGGATTTTCATGAAACTTTACAGAAATGTTGCCCATGAAGTCTAGTTGATCCTAGCAAAAATTCATGTTGATGTGAAATCCAAGATGGCCGCCAGATCTAAAAATAGGTTTTTAAAAAACAAGTTTGTAGCGACTTCTTCATGAAAACTCTAAGTGATATTGATATGGGACTTTTTCTAAAATGATCAGCATGACATGATGTTGGTCCTTGTCAAAAATCGTTTTGATTCAACGTTAAACATGGCTGCCAGCGGCCATCTTTGTTTACATACAGTTATATAGTAAAAACTTGTAGCGACTACTCCTTTGAAACTACTTGACAGATTTTCATGAAACTTTACAGGAATGTTGCTCTTAATGTCTAATTGATCCTAGCAAAATTTCAGATCGGCCAGAAATTCAAGATGGCCGCCACAGCTAAAAATAGATTTTTAAAAAAGAAGTTTGTAGCGACTACTTCTTGAAAACTATAAGTGATATTGATATGGGACTTTTTGAAAAATGATCAGCATGACATGATGGTTATCAGAGTCAAACATTATTTTGATTCGACGTTAAACATGGCTGCCAGTGGCCATCTTTGTTTACATAGAGTTATATGATGAAAACTTGTAGCGACTACTCCTCTGAAACTACTGGACGGATTTTCATGAAACTTCACAGGAATGTTGCTCTAGATGTCTAATTGATCCTAGCAAAATTTCAGGTCGGCCGGAAATTCAAGATGGCTGCCATGGCTAAAAATAGATTTTCAAAATACAAGTTTGTAGCGACTACTACTTGAAGACTATAAGTGATATTGATATTGGACTTTTTGTAAAATGATCAGCATGACATGATGTTGGTCCTTGTCAAAAATTGTTTTGATTCAACGTTAAACATGGCTGCCAGCGGCCATCTTTGTTTACATAGAGTTATATAGTAAAAACTTGTAGCGACTAATCCTTTGAAACTACTTGGCAGATTTTCATGAAACTTTACAGGAATGTTGCTCTTAATTTTTAATTGATCCTAGCAAAATTTCAGATCGGCCAGAAATTCAAGATGGCCACCATAGCTAAAATTAGATTTTTTAAAAAAGAAGTTTGTAGCGACTACGTCTTGAAAACTATAAGTGATATTGATATGGGACTTTTTGTAAAATGATCAGCATGACATGATGGTTATCAGAGTCAAACATTATTTTGATTTGACGTTAAACATGGCTGTCAGCGGCCATCTTTGTTTACATAGAGTTATATAATGAAAACTTGTAGCGACTATTCCTGTGAAACTACTTGACGGATTTTCATGAAACTTCACAGGAATGTTGCTCTTGATGTCTAATTGATCCTAGCAAAATTTCAGGTCGGCCGGAAATTCAAGATGGCCGCCACGGCTAAAAATAATTTTTCAAAAAACAAGTCTGTAGCGACTACTTCCTGAAATCAAAATCAATCAGTAGAGCTTCAAGGTCATTGACCTCTTGTTTAAATTTTGAAATTATAATTTCTTTAGGGCTATTCCATTAAAACATACATGGGACCACAGGAATGTACTTTTGAAATTGAACACCCACCCATAGATGCAAAATAGGGTTCACCCATAGATGATTATTAAACTGCCTTCCTGGGGTCCCGGGTATGTTTTAATGGAATAGCCCTTATGTCTATAGGCTTAAATCTTGACAAGTTTCTTTGTTTATCAGTTAAAGTTGGAAAATCATTCCTACACATTGTCAGAAGTGATTTGCATATATAAATTAAAGAAATTACCCAGATACTTTATGTATTTCACGTTCAACATCTTCGCAGATTTTATATTGGAGCTTTCATTCCTCCACATCAAAATATTGTATACCTGATACCTCAATATTAATGTCGACCGCTTTTTTTGACAATGGAATACAAATAACGTTATCACTACTGTTTTCTGATTCTGAATCACTATCCTACTAAAAATAGATGTAGTGTATTCACCTTCTTGCCTCTCACTGCTGCGGGTTCGAATCCCACTGGGAACTAGACTTGTAAGTGAGGAAGTGTTGATTGTTACGGATGGTGGGAGTTGTACAGTACTGGTTCTACCCAGGAAAAGTGGGTGGTCTGCCTCCACCACAAAAAATCGACCGTCATATATAACCTGACATGTGCTGAAAATGACGTAAAACATCATACAAACAAACAACATTGTGTTATGTATATGCATCAGAGTCACTATCTTTACCTGTGTAACTAGTCCACTGGGTTATAATATTTTAAGCGAATTTTTATGAAAATATATTATACAAAGGCCATTACTAGATAAGGTGTTCTGGAAGCTTGATTCACTTCATTTGGATATGCAATATCTTCAGGATTTTACGAGAGGATTTTCAATGTTGACAAGATCACGCTAAGTCGCTTGAGGCGAAAAAACATGTGGTCCTGTTTATATGTCATATCCACTCGGCATATCCAGTCGAGATGATTCAATCTTCCAAAAGATGCAACTCTACTTATAATCCTGTTATTTTGATACATAAACTCCAGTCAAGCCTATGTACACATACTTACATTTCAGTTCCCAAATGTTCTGGCCTACAACATGTCCAAGAGTGCCGTAGATCAGTTTACAAGATGTTGTGCATTAGGTAGATTACTTTGTATTTATTAATAAACAAACTCTGTTTCTTGTTATTATACCTTCACAAAACGAAGTTTAGTGGGGTATCTAGATTGTCATTCAGTATGTTTGTTTTTCTGTCCGAGCCAACCGATTAAGTTTATGGGGCTACAAAAACAATAGTAACTGTAAATTCTATTCATTCCATAGGATTGATTTTGTGGCTACTTGATATTTAGAAAATAGATAGAACATAGAACAGTTGGGTAGCCAACTAAACCATAACTGCTAGAATGTCCGTTCGTCTGTACACACAACCTTGTCCGCTTTATAATTCTTCATGACTTTATAGCTTCTCATGAAACTTCACATGTAAATTTTCCATGATGAAGGGATGGCCATTTTACATTTTGGGGTCAAAAGCACATGGTCAAGTGTCAGTGTAAAACCTTGTCCGCTCTATAACTCTTTTAGACAGTTCTAGTTATATTTTGTTCCAATTTTCTTTTGGATGCCTTCTACATGTAAATAAATTGGGTGATACATTCAATATTAAAAGCACTAACCTGCCAAATAAAAGAAAAATTAAAAAATTACAAAATTGTTTATCCAAACTGTATCCAGGTGTTCAGGTCATAAAATAATGTATATGGGCAGATAAAAAGTATAACGTGATTGAATATGCGTAAAATGAATTATGAGTTGGTAACTCTTAATTCGACGCTCCAGTTTTGAGGTTTGTCCTAGCTGATTTAATCTGTTTATCATTGCATCTATAGAGTTTGGATTCTCAAAATAAGTAAGTTATATATATATATACATCGTCGTCAGTAGGTTTAGAAATGGTGTACATATGTTGTACAATTTGGCTGCTGTTGGCGTGATAGGGACTTTAAAGGATATAAATGATTAAAACAGGGCGGCATTTTGCAAATGATGATCAAACTTGAACAGGAGTAACTGAAGCATGTAAACAGTAGCAGTTTGTTACATAGTGAAAAAATGTCCATAAGTGGCTATAATAACAACCAGTACAGCTGCACACCCAACTCATATGTATGCCCCTGTAGTGTTGCCGTTGTCCGTCCGTATGTATGTACACACTCACACTTCCTTGCCGTGACTCAGTGTTGTTTTTCCATATATAAATGGTACCTAGTGGCAGAAACAGGACTTCTTTACCTTATATAACAGAGGCCTGTAAAGCGCCTCTTCCCAATTGAAAATTGGACTGTTTTTTCCCAACTGTGGCAGAAATATTTCTCAATCAGAAAACAACAGTCTCTCAGAATTTGAGAAAAATAATGAATTCTGCAATGTGTTTTTGTCTGTTAAGTCAATTCCGACTCGGAGAAGTTAATAATTATGGTAAATAATGGATGACAGTATAAATAAAGCATATCCAGGGGATGAAATATATTTTACTGTGCACTCATCCTGTAGGACGAGTGGCATTGACATGTCACTCGTCCTTATAGGATGTTTACTCGTCCTGCTCTGATTGTAAAAGATCACAAAATAGTAAGATAGCATCATTATCACTATTATCTATAAATAAAACAAAGGGAAACATCATTATGTTTTGTTTTTTCTTTATATAAATCAATGAAAATTATGAAACTTTGACCAGTATTATTGATGACTATATTCATATTCATATTCTATAGTTAACTACAGTCTGATCATGGCCATTACAGTTACTCTGGCATGGTATATATTTTCCCCCTTTTCCCCTCTTAAAAAAGAAAAATACATTTTTTTATTAGAAAATGTTAAACTCCAATACGGGAAAACAGTATACTTTTTGCAATTCCCCTTCCTGAAGGCCCTGGCCCCAGTCACCTAAAAGCTGACTAGTATACTATTTGTATAACATCAAATACCGTAATGTTCGTGCTCCGTGAAATTAGAACGGGAGCCTTATTTAAGAATGTCCCAAAACGGAAATGCGTCAATTTCCCAATATCCGGTTGACTAAGTTGCAGTAGCTGAATAAACAGAGTTGCGACTATTTACTGCATTTAATCGCTTAAAGGGACACTGTCCGTAAGTTTGCAGATATTGAGCATAACCAAATAACTGGCTGACTTTTATTCAGTGAAGTGTATACATGAAAACATGAGGATAGACCCTAAGAAGTATGTAGGAATACATTCGTGAGTTTGAAAAAAAAAAGTTTTAATTATTATATGTAAATAAAGTGGGACCCACAATATTTACCTTTTCCGCGATCACGTGACTTCCATTAGCGCATTATGTTATCACCACAGTATGTATTGCGAAATATGTATAGCCCGCTTAGCTCAGTTGGGAGCGTTGCCGACCCCTTTATGCTCACGCACACTATTATTACGGTGAGTGTAATTTTAGTTTGGGCTGTGAGTTCAAACGCACAAAGCGGATTTACTTTTTTTTGTTCCGCGATTGAATTCCGTTAAGCAATCTTGCTTTTAATTAGTAAATATTCAATTGTGTTTAGTGTGTAATGTTTGCGAACATAATTAGTGTGTGTTTTATAAGCTAAAAGTTACGGACAGTGTCCCTTTAAGAAACTATGTAAGAATTATTTTCTTTGTTGTTGTTTTCTACTGAAATGTTACTCGTCCTCTCGGACGACCGATTCATGGGTTTTACTCGTCCGGATTCGAATTTCACTCGTCAATACGAGCGGACAAGTGGAATTTTCGTGCCCTGATATCATTGTCATATCCCCCACCAGTCCCGGGGGGGGGGACTGTAGGTTTGCACCCTGTCCGTCCTTCCGAAATGCTTGTCCGGGTCATATTTTCAATACTACAAGACTTTGAGATACCAAACTTGGTATGTGGATACATCTTGGGATACCGGTGTGTCGCGTACCAAAAAAAGGTCACTGTGACCTTGACCTTGACCTGTGACCTCTGTCATAGAAAATGCTTGTCCGGACCGTATTTTCAATACTATAACACTTAGAGATACCAAACCTGATATTTTAATACATCTTGGGATAGCGGTATGTCGAATACCAAAATAAGGTCACAGTGACCTTGACCTGTGACCTCTGTCATGGAAAATGTTCCGAAATGCTTGTCCGGGCCATATTTTCAATACTATAAGACTGAGATATCAAACTTGGTATGTGAATACATCTTGGGATAGTGGTGTGTCGCATACCAAAATAAGGTCACTGTGACCTTGACCTGTGACCTCTGTCATAGAAAATGCTTGTCCGGACCGTATTTTTAATACTGTAACACTTAGAGATACCAAACTTGGTATGTGAATACATCTTGGGATAGCGGTGTGTCGCGTACCAAAATAAGGTCATTGTAACCTTGACCTGTGACCTCTGTCATAGAAAATGCATAGAAAATGCTTGTCCGGACCGTATTTTCAATACTATAACACTTAGAGATACCAAACTTGGTATGTGAATACATCTTGGGTTAGCGGTGTGTCGCGTACCAAAATAAGGTCACTGTGACCTTGACCTGTGACCTCTGTCATAGAAAATGCTTGTCCGGACCGTATTTTCAATACTATAACACTTAGAGATACCAAACTTGGTATGTGGATACATCTTTGAATAGCGGTGTGTCGCGTACCAAAATAAGGTCATTATGACTCTGACCTCTGTCATAGAAAATGCTTGTCCGGACCGTCTTTTAAATACTATAACACTTAAGAGATACCAAACTTGGGATGTGGATACATCTTGGGATAGCGGTGTGTCGCGTACCAAAATAAGGTCACTGTGACCTTGAGCTGTGACCTCTGTCATAGAAAATGCTTGTCCGGACCGTATTTTTAATACTATAACACTTAGAGATACCAAACTTGGTATGTGAATACATCTTGGGATAGCGATGTGTCGCGTATTAAAATAAGGTCATTGTGACCTTGACCTGTGACCCCTTTCATAGAAAATGCTTGTCCGGACCGTATTTTCAATACTATAACACTTAGAGATATCAAACTTGGTATGTGAATACATCTTGGGATAGCGGTGTGTCGCGTACCAAAATAAGGTCATTGTGACCTTGACCTGTGACCTCTGTCATAGAAAATGCTTGTCCGGACCGTATTTTCAATACTATAACACTTAGAGATACCAAACTTGGTATGTGAATACAGCTTGGGATAGCGGTGTGTCACGTACCAAAATAAGGTCATTGTGACCTTGACCTTGACCTTTGACCTTCATCATAGAAAATGTCTGGAAAATGTTTGTCTGGGCTGGTGGGGGACTATGGATTGCCCTGCAATTCTTGATGCTCTTGTTTATCAAATCTTAGAGTTTCCCAAAATGAGAAATAAGCACGTTATTTTTTTCCCAAAATGAGAAATAAGCGTGTTCTTTTTTCCCAAAATGGACAGGCCTGGGCCTCTTCCCAATTTTGTGGAAAAAAGCTCTGAGAATGTATGTTTTTTCCCCAGTTGGAGTGAAAAAAATTCCCAATTAAAAAATAAAATGAAAAAATATATACTTTAAGGGGAGAGTTATGAAATACTACAAGATAATGTACAAATGGTAATGTGTTTGCAATGTATTTAAGCAAACAATATTGCTTTTGTTTGATAGTCAAAAACTCCCAATTTAAGGCAAAACATCACAAATTTTCCAAATTGAATGAGTACCATTCCCAAAAGGGTGAAAAAAATCGCTGCGACTCCTCAACAGATTTTGGAGATATTTGAAAGGCAGTGTCAGTATGAAGTCTAGTTGCACATATAGTCATGTTGTTCCTTACCATTGACTTTTCACAGAGTTTTGTCTTATTTCAGCTGGTAACTTACAGCAGGGGCATTTGTGTCCACAGACACATTTCTAGTTTCATCGGATGGTGATGGTATTAAAATTAGGATGAATCTGGACATATCTGTGTCTGTCCGAGAGAGGCTTTAATTAACCTAAATGTGATTAAAAGGCAACACAAAAACTGTGAAAAATACTGTTTTCAGTGTGGTTTTAAATGTTATAACTTTGAACTATTTGTCTCCTAATCGGGTTGATTTCTTCTTCAGAGTTGGCGCCAAAGCAAGTCAGGGTAAATAGTGTGAAGTAAGTAGATATTGTACACCGTGTCATGTTTAAAGTAAGTAGATATTGTACACCGTGTCATGTTTAAAGTAAGTAGATATTGTAGACCGTGTCATGTCTAAAGTAAGTCGATATTGTATACCGTGTCATGTCTAAAGTAAGTAGATATTGTACAGGGTTTCCCCCAGAAAATTTTGAAGGCATGTTGTTCTGACATTACATTTACCAAACTGGGCTTGAAAAAAATAGTGCCAATTACTGGCAAAATGGCAAAATAACATACTTTTATGATTTTGGTGCAAAAGGAACAAGAATCACCATAGAAATTCTATTTTTCTTCTTTTAAATCTGTTGTTCATGCAAATTAAGAAAAACTTAAGGCATGTTGCTCTGATGAAGGCATGTTGTTTTTCCTTTCTTTTCCAGGAAGGCATGTTGCATGCGACATGCCTTATGACCCTGGGGGAAACCCTGTTGTATACCGTGTCATGTCTAAAGTAAGTAGATATTGTATACCGTGTCATGTTTAAAGTAAGTAGATATTGTACACCGTGTCATGTTTAAAGTAAGTAGATATTGTACACCGTGTCATGTTTAAAGTAAGTAGATATTGTACACCGTGTCATGTTTAAAGTAAGTAGATATTGTACACCGTGTCATGTTTAAAGTAAGTAGATATTGTACACCGTGTCATGTCTAAAGTAAGTAGATATTGTATACCGTGTCATATCTAAAGTAAGTAGATATTGTATAGCGTGTCATGTCTAAAGTAAGTAGATATTGTATACCGTGTCATGTCTAAAGTAAGTAGATATTGTATACCGTGTCATGTCTAAAGTAGATATTGTATACCGTGTCATGTCTAAAAATACACCTGCGTTTGAATTATCAAACCTGATAAGTATGTGGACTGCATAGAACAGAATGCTTAGTCACAATGTGTACTAACAGTGGTGCTGGTCTTAGAGCAGAAATACTGTAGTTACTGAGTATGATAAAAAAAACGAGTCCCAAACGGGTCGGAAGCGCTCATTAAGAGTTATGGGTATACTAACCATTTCTTTATTATCATTTTCATTTGTAAACTGTATTTGTATATATATCATCAACAAACCATGTTCAAGGTCATGGCCACTTTATCACTTTATTCAGTGGGGCAAAAAAAGCTATTCTTCTATGATACTGCCTAACGGTTTACAATTATCAATTTTGCATCCGAATCAATGTCACTTCTCCCTCTTGAAGAGGATCTCGTTAAATTTTGCCTCGTGTGGTTCCGGGAGCCCCGTTTGGTTACGGGGCAAAGAATAGGGCCACTGCAGATCCCGACGGAGGGGACGGCAGATGGGTAGAATCCCTCCAAATTTATGTTCATTTTATCATTTTTTGTTCATGCTCATTAAAGGTCTTCATCATGACCCCCTGCTTTGTTTCAGGTGCCATCTCGCTCTTATCACAAGTGCAGTGGCAGAAAAACTAGAACGTGGCTTCAGCGTAAATGGAGTGTCTACAATAGAATTTGCAGCAACTCTGCAGTTCAGGGTGAGAAGGTTCTAGGCCCGTTCTCCATATTTTATCTCGATGTACATGGAGGTTGAGCCTGGCATGTTGATTCCTGTTAGGCGCCATATAACCTTTTATGTGTTGGTGCGCCTTAAAACCCCAATTCAGTTAAATTCAAAAGTATTTTCGGCGTCAAAATCGACCCAGTATTACCGGAGTTATGGCCCCTTTTTCGTTAAATTTTACGTCGAAATATATTGTTTGTATCAATTCCAAATGTTAACTTTTTTTTACCTTTTTCAACTGTTATACATTTAATTAGGGTGTCAAGGTACAGTATTTAGTAGTGCAAAATATTGACCGTCATATATGGCCTAACATGTGCTAAAAATGATTTTAAACACCATTCAGACAAACTTCTCAGGAATGCAAGTTCCCCAGGTTGGCTGGAGATAGATAACTATCTTTGTAAAAGCAAGAACCTTCCATATTTACTGCATAAATTACTGTTATTTTATTTTCAGTCCAGGTGTTATTATCACTGAGGTACACAAAAGAATGGGTTTAAATGAAGAACAGTACCAACAGGTAAATAATTTGTTTATTTAAAATTTATTTGTTTTTTAATGTCGCTAAAAACTTTATTGAACCTAAAAAGATTTAAATTTGTTTCCATTTTTATTTAAATTAATCACTTAAAAACCACATAAAAATGTATTTTTCTTGAGGATACTTTCAACTGTTGTTTTGTGAAGATTATTCCAAATATTTGAGAGAGTAAACTAAGTTAATGCAGATATACGAGATAACATACAAAGTACCATATACATCTGGTCTGATAGCAAGTCCACTTTTTGTCATCAGCCGCGCACCAACCTGTCTTCGAGTGTTTCAGTTCATTATTTCCAAACCCTTCTCCAGACCACAGGCATCAGTCACTCCCGTCAGTGGATCGTTTCCCTCATTCTTGTTCTCTTTAACCCGCTAAGCACGACTGTAATAGCCTTTGCGTCCATTGTAAACTCTGAGTAACTTGCAGGCTGATCAGAGTTTACAATGTCCGGCAGCTGATCATCCATTTCCCCCAAAACACCCCTTTGACACATAAATAGAATTGTCTTAATTTAAAGAAAGATATATATGTAGCGGGTTAAGGGTTAATACAACTTGATGCTCTTCCGTTTCCTTTCTCAGCTTATGGACTGCAGCTCTTCTATCCAATCAATGAAACTTCAAGGCACTGAATATATCTACTATTTCCAGTGTATTTAATTAAATAAAACTGGGGTACCTTTGACATTTTTAGCAGAAGCAGTCACCACAAAATTAGGGATCACATTGTCCGTTCCGTTAATTGTATTTTTGTCACACTTAGGGATCACATCGTTCGTTGTCCGTCACACTATAACCTGTAACCTAACCTTGGCCATAACTTGAAAAGTATTTGACCGCTGTTCATGAAAATTCACACACATCTTCATCTTACCCCAAGGAATGTTGTTACCTTTGTCCAATAACTCTGATATTTATATTAATTTTTAATTAATCCTTCATTTATTCATATTTTGTCAGTTTTTGCGCACAATATGACCTGTTTATGTGTCGACGTGCCGTAAAACAACATTCATTCATTCCAATAACTCTGACTTTCATATTGGCAGAGTTATGCCCCTTTTCATAAAACTTTAACCTGCAACCTAACCAAGCTGAAATAAGCACAGCAGGCGACACAAGTGTTCCATAGAATACCTTTCTAGTTAAAATCTATTTGTTATCTGTGGTGGCCATTTTTAATTTCCCAGTTAACACGATTTTTTAATAAAAAGTTTAAACTACAGTTAACTCCTAGAGTAGTTTTAAGGTTTTTTGAAACATTGTAACCCCTTATATATTACTACTGGTACTCTTGTTGCAGTTCCTGGAACATTCTAAGACAACCCATGCCCTTGGTCGACCAGGACAGGTTTCTGAAGTGGCGGGCATGATAGCCTTTCTGGCTTCGGACAGCAGCTCGTTCATTACCGGTGCACAGATACCCATAGATGGGGGCAGACATGCCATGTGTCCGCGATAATGCTGATTATATTGTCAGAATCAGCTTCGTTAGAACATGTTTTATTTGAATTAAAACAAATAATTACAATGCATTCAGCATATACAATCAGTAATACTTTTTAGCAAAGAACTTTTTTAAAATGCAGGCCTTGAAAAATGACACTTTTCAAGGTACTGAGATACCCATGTTATTATGTCACCTTCTCTCAAAATGAGGTCCACCATTATATATTTCAGTCAAATATGTATTAAGGGACAACTACAGATTGGAGCCAAATTGGTCTGCTCACACAGGGGGTCTCTTAATACAGGTATATTTAAATCAATGCAGTTGGGAAATGGTGGTCTCTTGTTTGTTTGTTGTATGGTGTTTGTATGGTGTTTGTATGGTGTTTTACGTCATTTTCAACACATATAGGTTATATATGACTGTCGATTTTTTGTGGTGGAGGCAAACCACCCACTTTTCCTGGGTAGAACCAGTACTGTACACCTCCCGCCATCCGTAAGAATCAACACTTCCTCACAAGTCGAGCTCCCAGTGGGATTCTAACCCGCAGCAGTGGTCTCTTGAGTGGGTTTGGTCGTATAACCCATTGTAGTCGAGAAGCTCACTCCTATATACAGTCTGGAATAGCTCACGCTGACTTAGTGATTTACAAATCCATAGTTGGATCCCCACCATGGATCTTTGGGGCGAATTTCTGAAATATACACCCCCAACATAGGTACCTATCTAGAAAATAACCAGAAAATATACCCCTCCCCCACCCTCGCAGGCTGATCAGGGTTTTCAATGTCTGACTGCTGATCAGTCATTTCCCCCAAAATGGTCTTAATTCAAAGAAAGAACAGTCCATTATATATATATATGTAGCAGGTTAAGGGTTAAAGAACCATAGGAATCTATTTCCCAGTAAGAGTAGGGCAGGTTCCCAGATTCCTGTGTATCCTTCTTCTCCCACTGGGGTGGCTGTAAATAGCCGATAATGTGTTGATGACCTGTTATACAACATTAACTTCAATTATGTTTTTCGTTGAACATTTACTTTGATATTACTTGTAATTAACAATCTTGTTACACATGTCTGGAGATGGCATCCTCACAGCAGTAGGAAATCCCAGTTTTGTGCACATATATATATATACTTGATTACATTCCAGTTTGTTTTATAATAATTTATATAATGTAGTACATTTTTCTGTATCTTCATTTTAATGATAATAAACTTTTTGTGGATATTACAAATTGTATTGTGTTACTTCTAATTAAGAAATAAAATAGCTCCAGCGGGTTTATATTGTCCCAGATAAAAACCTGGTGGGTGG
>JAWPHD010021884.1:0-26843 GCA_037043455.1 Cyrtodaria siliqua
GTTTTTTTAGAATAAAATGTATAAATTCCAAAATTAATATACGTCATGTTTGGTACCAAAGTTGTTGTCATTTTATTGCCAATATCATGTTGTCATTTTTTTTCAATAGGTTGAATTGCTTGATAAAAAGTAAAATTTTCAAAGTGTAAATTTTCTTTTGCGACCGAGTATATAAAGAAGGATAAAAATATCGGACAGGGAAAGCAGCATTCAAGGACGACAGTCAACCACAAAACACAAAAACAAACATGCAAACAGACAAACGAAAAGGCAAAAGTAATAAAAGATGCAAACGACATCACAAACACAAAAGGGTTGACAATAGGGCTACCGCCTTGGAACGGTCAGTGGCAAAGTAGGCCACTGGGGGTTTAAACCGGTTCTAGGGTGCACCAAACCTCACACTTACCCTACTGTCATCCCATTAAAACAGGACAGTGTAAATAAAGAAATCCCCGCCATGATCTAAACTCTAACCAACAAGGCAGCATCAATAGGCAATATAACAAAAACACAAATATACTTGAATTCCTTATTATCATAATCAAAAAACGTTTTGAACATATTTTTTGCCTGTTTTAATCAGTGTCCCCTCAGTAAGAACAATACGATAAATGCAATTTGCCCCTTTCAAACTGTACATTGCATTTAATGATTTATTCATTCTTCTTATTATTATTGAGGCCCACAGGAGGATGGAAGGGGGACATCTTCCTTTGTTCCCTGAAAATATGAGTCAGTGTTCCCTTGTTCCCAACAACTATTTTGCTTTGTTCCCCAACATTATTTGTCCAATGTTCCCCTGTTCTCTAAAAGTATTTTTAATGTTTAAAAGATTTGCTAATGTTCCCCAAAATTCATTCTGTCCTACAGTAATTATAGCTGCAACACTGTCATCACAAAGATATTGTTTGAAATGTTAACTTTTTGTGATTTTTTTTTAAATAGATGTTAGAATTTTATTTCCTGTAAAGTCATGTTCCATTGTTCCCTAAAAATTTGTGTCAATGTTCTCTTTCCCCTAAAAATAACAGCCATTGTTCCCTTGTTCACCAAATATAAATGTCCATTTCCCCCAAAACCCCTGAGAGGACCTCTTATTGAGTTGCTTTAAATTTGACATGTTATTTGTATTGTTCTTTCATTGAGTTTTATTTGTTTAAAATTTACTTTCACATTTTCTGTGCTCGCCTCAAGGTTTTACCTTAGTTCATATTATCAAATATTAGACTGATTTTTTGATATCTTTGATATCAAGAAATACATTTTGTGATATAAGAAGATCATTTCTTTTACTCATTACATGAAGCAAGCTGCTTAAAACAATAATATGTCACGTCTCAAAGTAATTAAACAGAGTTCACAAAGTGTATTATATGGTTTGTATGTACATTCCAAAACAGTTCCGATAACAAATATCACAGCATTCAGACGCCGGTTAAGCCGGACTGGTAAACGGTGAAATGTCATGTACAAGTACCCCTTCTCCAAACACTAAATATCTGTATTTTAGTGACTGGTGTTTATTGTCTTATAGTTTTGGAATACAACAAGTGTCATACGACTGATGCTTCCATTTTAGTGGCGGCGATGGCATCGATATTGAAGTCTTCAACTCATTTTCTCATAAACAGCATATATTAGATCAAACGTAACATATGGCAGTATATACTGGTACAATATTACACATTTTCAGTCAATCTTTTTAATAGTTATATGCCTTAAACTAAACCGTTTATCAAAAGCTACATGTGTTAGGTCAACCAGTTTGAGTTATATCTAAGTCTGGGTTTTTTCAGTTCAATGTCATGTCGTCTAACTGCATTTGACATGATTCTTTATTTTTACCCAGAAAACTAGGTCACTGTTACCTACTTTCTCCCAAACATATCTTACATTAACCTGTTTGCGTTAACCTTTTTGTTTAAGTTTGGGTTAACCTGTTTGCTTCAGTCTGCGTTAACCTTTTAGTTTTAAGTTTCGTTTCCGCTCATTAACTTTAGTTAAGAATGAGATATTGACATGAAAGTTTCTGGATAGGTAAATTATTAGAGGAGGAAGCTTGTGGTTGCATTTGGGTTCAAGGACAATGTCACTGTTACTGAAAATAGGAAAAACGGGTTCCGTTCAATAACTGCAGTTAGAATAAAGCTTCTGTCAGAACAGTTCTACCTGGCAACTTTCGTCGCCTTCGCTTTTAAACAGTCTGTCAGATTTCAAAGGCCAAGAAAATGTATTCGGAAGCTACAGCGATATCTGTGGAATTATACTGTTTATCGCTTTTCACAAGAGAAAGTTTCGAAATCGATTTTAGAACATTTTTTAAAAGTATTTCCAACCAAGTTTGACGACGGAAAGCTCTACGTTCCGTGTATTCGGTTGGTTATTAATAAAACGATGTATCAAGATATTGTAAAAAAAACAAGGTAAAAATAAACAGGGAATTAAGTTAGATAAGTTATAAAATCGCTAGAATCTGGGTCTGTTATGGATGGAATGACAAGTGTTATACATCGAGCGTTGATTAATGCTACGGAACAAGCACATGATAGTGCTAGAACTGTATAAAGGTATAAACCACTAATTATTTTCCCCATTGACACCAATGTTAAAATGTCACATATTAATGATTTGCTGCAACTTCATCTCAAGTATGGATAATGCAGCAGTGTAATTTTCATATAGAAAACTAATTTTCCGCTTGAAAAATTCACCAGGAAAGGTGGGGTCACGAGACAAGTAAAAGGGTTCTTGTTTGTTTACTAAACAGGCCAAGGGTGCAGCTATTTTCATTGATATTTGATCGCAAAATTTAAGCTTATAGTCGAAATTTCGAAAACGTTCATCAGTGATCCAGTAAAATCTATTAATACGCTTCTTATAAATACAACCACAAAACTGAATAGAAATGGGAAGTTTTTCCCTGCTTATAATGCCCATTTCCATAAAAAGGAGGGATTACTTTTTATTATAAGGATTACACCCCGGAGGTTTACATGTAATTAGTGGTGGTAACCCTAAATGCCTTAACATGTACCGGCGTCTATCTTTTTGTTGGCGGGAAGTATGGATCACACTATATAAGGTTACCCACTGTGAATCCAATGGTATTCATAAAATAGTGATCGCCTGAACGACATTTAAAATGACAAACATGAACTAGTAATAGATATTATCGTCACCTTTATCGTCACCTACACTCAAGTGATATGAAAACGCAACACGGGAATTTCCTCTATATATTGTATATACTGCACACTTAATTGCACATAATATTCCAAAGAAATCCCAAGATGTTTTTTTAAAAAGAAAGTTGCAGTTAACTAGAGAAAGGACACAACTGTGATGTTGTAGACGTTTTAATCACACTACACTTTGTAACAAGAACTTCATAAATGTTGAAGTAGCTCTTTGAAAAATTGAGCTAGTTCAGTACTCAGTGTATTTAACGTAAATAGTTTGCAAAATGTTGCATCCTAAGTTTGCTCACATGATTGAGCCAAACGCGTACTCTGTGAATAATGAAACATTTAAGGAATACTATTTGCTGTATTATTTGTTGTTTTAGTATTTTTTCCAAAAGGAAAGGTCTTACGTAGCCATGTACCATTCGATTAAAAGCAGCATATTGTACATACAATATATAGCGGAAATTCGCGTGTTGCGTTTTCATATCACTTGAGTGTAGTACGGTATAAAATATGTACCAAGTTCAATGAAAATTGAAAATCTAACAAGGAAAACATATCCATGGAAACAACGTTAGCATTCTCTAGTGATGGCACCCTTTTCTATCCGAATATCACCTTAGCTCGACTGTAGAGAGAAAATTTGTCACGTACGCTTTAAGAAGCCGCATTCACAAATAAATACCAAAATCCGCTGTTCTGTTCATTCACATGTCAACTTACTTGGTGGTGATTGCTACAGGTTTACTACCACTAATTACATGTAAACCTCCGAGTTGTAGTCGAATATAGTTCCTATAATAAAAAGTAATCCCTCCTTTTTTGATGGAAATGGGCATTATAAGTAGTGGAAAAGTGCCCATTTCTATTCGATTTTATGGTTGTATGTATAAGAAGCGTATTCATAGGTTTTACTGGATCACTGATGAACATTTTCGAAATTTCGACTCTATGCTTACACTTTGTGAATAATGAAAACAGTCAATCAATGAAAACAGCTGTACCCTTGACCCGTTTAGTAAACAAACAAGAACTTTCTTACATGTCTTGTGACCCCACCTTTTCTGGTGATTTTTCAAGAGGAAAATCAGATTTCTATATGAACATTACACTGCTGCATTATCCATACTTGGGTTGAATTTGCAGCAAATCATTACTATGTGACACTTTAACATTGGTGTCTATGGGGAAAATAATTAGTGGTTTCACACCTACGCTTATGGAATGTAGTAGTAGTAGTAGTAGTAGCAGCAGCAGCAGCAGTAGTTGTTGTTGACGTTGTTGTTATTATGAATATAATGTTATGTATAGCGACACCGTGTTACATAAATGTAAAAGGAATTTACCATGTGTATTTGCTGACTAAGTGGTTATTTTCTTCGTTAAGTTTCAGTCCAGTGAACATTTGTAAAAAAACAAAAAAAACATCAGAAACTAAATATGAAAGGAATGCAAAAATGTGTTTGGTAATACACAGATTGATATTAGGCAATTCAAATTGCCTCATTCAACGCTCACACATTATTAAGATCCTTTGCAAATATATATACCTGTTGCACAATAGCTGTGCGCATTGGATCATATGTAAAGTTGTGTAGGCTTGCTAATTGAAATTTTACCTTTGATTTTAAAGGGACACACGGCAATATTCATTTCTTTAAAACTCGCGGCATCCCCTTCGTTTTGTTTGTTTTGCATATTTCAATATCATTATAATTAAGTATTGCACCAGTTCAAAGTAAAATTATTTTTTTTGCTTATTACTCGTAGTAATTGGGGTGTGGAGGGACGGTGGGAGGCGGGGTGGGGGAGGGGGTGTCCAAGCAAACCCGTAATGCATTTGCAATAGGGGCTGCAAATCAACACCTATTGCTAGGTTTTACAATATGCGAATTTGTTAAATACATGATAGTGTGTGCTACACCGTAGACGTTGCATCATATATGTTTGAGATTAAAATAATACTGTGTAAGAAAATACAGTAATAGATTCATATCGCCAAGAAAAGAGACAATAACCAAATTCAGCCAACGTTTTCACAGCAGTCCATCTAGTGGATAATCTGGAAGCAAGAAATTTGGACAAAAGCACGCCGCGAAATGAGTAATCATTTCTACGGCAAAGATATGAAACAGCTACATGTAACCATATATACTGGCTAACCATATAAAAGTAAATATAAATATCGAACAGGAAATATAGCATTCAAAGACGACAGTCAACCAAAAACACACAAAGAAGCAAACCATGATTACAGAGATGGATGAAAGGCAAGTTATGACATCCCAAACATAAAAGGGTTGACAAGTATCTCTGTTTTCATCTTTGTAAAAAAATAATCTATGCGTGGTTTTGGTTGACTGTGGTATTTGAATGCTACATTTTCTGTTCGACTTTTATATCTACTTTTATATGATTAGCGTTTACATGGAGCTGTTTCATATCTTTGCCGTAGAAATGACTACTATACAACAATTAATAAAATACCTGTGCCCAACAAATCTTTTTAAAATAGCTATTTCGGTATTCCCCTTTTCGTCCCGGATAAGTTGAAACTATCAAATAGCAGCGGATATCTGGGGTCTTTATGGAGATTATCGAACTCATAAAAAAGAGAAACATAGTGTTTGTAATTGGTAGATTTTAAAGGGACACATGGCAATCTTGAGTTTTATTCAATTATTTTAAATTTGCTCATCGATTTAGTTATCCAGCGTCATTTTGACTTTAAAACTCCTTGCATATAATTAAATAAAAAATTGAGATTTTCTTCACCATTTTACCTTTTTTAAAATATATTATTGGTGCAATATTATCAAAAGTTAGTAATATGTAAAAGCAATTTGCTTTGAGCTATTCTAACAATTAATATTGATGGTTGAACAAATGTAAGTTAAGAGAAAAACTAACGGGACGCCGTGAGTTTTTCAAATATCAAGATTGCCGTGTGTCCCTTTAAGCTTTCATAGGAGTTTGTAAGTATTTTCTGTTTTGGTAAACGCAAATAATATATCCGTTATTAGTTTACACTTAATTATGTCCTTTTCATATCCTTTTTAAACTGCGTGAATGCACATAGCAACGGCACAACGACAACATTGTTACATGAATACCGAAATAGCTATTCTAAAAAGATTTTTTGGGCACAGGTATTGGTTTCCCTTTCAATACCTTTCACAAATAATAATTTCTTAAAAAGCATTTGATCAACTAACATGATGCAACTCATTCCAGACAACCCGCCAAATAAATGTTAAATATTTGTTTAAACAGTTACGCATGCCTAGAGAATATATTATTCGATCACATTGAAGGGTAGCAGTGTGTGTTGTCGTTGTGCCGTTGCTATGTGCATTCACGCAGCTCATTCGTAAAATTAAACGTTTATAAATATACAAATTTTGCTTAGTGAGAGTTTGGTGTTTATTGGACTAAGTGTTCTTGTTGGGTTAATAGTCTGGTGGGTTTTTAATTAATCATATATCATGTATTCCTGTGCTAGCTATTATAAGAATGACATACAATGACGTTGCAGGACGCAAACTATTTAACGTTTTCGATATATTGATAACAATGTAAGAATGATCCGTGTCGTCGGCGGAAGGAAGACATTATTATACCAGAGTCTAGGCTGGTTTGAAAAGGACATAATTAAGGTTGTGAAACATTAACTAAATGTGTTATATAAATGGATGGACGGTTAAGCTTTTATGAATTTAAATATATTTCAAACATAAGGACAACTTGAAATCAGACTAACAAAAAATGCGTTGTGCATGAGGAGCTAGCTGTGAATACCAATACGATGTACAGACAACACGTCTCTAAAGGAAGGTAACAAAACACGCTAATTTAATGTTGCTAAATTATCCAAAGCATACAAAACAGAAATGGTTGAAAATGCTTCGGTATAATTGAACAGTTATTATTTTTTGGATACTTATAATTCAAAGAATACTGAAAATAGGATCCCTTGGAAGCAACAAACACAAACAAGAGATAAAATCCCAGCTAGCAAAGCATATGGGACCCATATGGGTCCAATGTTGATTTCCATACAGGCCCCATATGGGCTGCCCAAATGGGCCCCATATCAAAAGTGCAACCGGGATTAACCTGGGTCCCATGTGGGCAGCCCATGTGGGTCCAACATGGGACGCATATGGGTCCCAACTAGCAAAGCATATGGGACCCATATGGGTCCAATGTTGATTTCCATACGGGCCCCATATGGGCTGCCCACATGGGCCCCATATCAAAAGTGCAACCGGGTTTAATCTGGGTCCCATGTGGGTCCAACATGGGCTCAATATGGGTCCAATGTTGATTTGCATACGTGCCCAATATGGGCTGCCCACATGGGCCCCATATCACAAATCCAACCATCTTTGTACTCGGAAGAAGAAGAAGAAAAAGAAGAAAAAGGGGTTTAGGGGTATGACTGGACATGAAAACTGCATGACCTTGAACAAAGAACCCCTAAATGTGTATGCTACTTGCCATATGGACTGGACAAGAACGTTTTTCTTAAGGGCAAATGAAATAAAACTTTGTTTGTTTGGTGTGTAACCTCATTTTCCATCACATTTTAGGCTATGTAAGACGGTCAACTTTTTTAGTGGTGGAAGCCGACCACTCACTTATTCCTGGGTAGAACATGTAAGATACGTACTGTATACTTCCCGTCGTCCGTAAGAATCGACACTTACAAGTGGAGCTCCCAGTGGGATTCGAACCCATTGAGAAGGTTTCCAACGCAGCGTCTTTACCCTCTCAACCACGGATGCGCTATAAAATATCATGTCTGCGTAACGTACTTGAACTCACTCACTTCTCACCAATTTCACTAGACGAATGCAGCTCAGGTCCGATTCCCCGTCTCTGCATAGTACGCGAGAGGTTACCATCATCTGTGCCATCCAGAGTGATTTGTGTAAGCTATGTAGCTTTCTTTGTAATCAATGTATAAAAAAAAGCTTTAATTATGTACTATTTTGAATCCGACTGATTCTTGACTATTAAAGTAGCTTGTATCTTTTGTTTTTCTATTTTTTGCAATGATGTCTTGTGGAATGTCATAACTTAATATCAATTAATAAATAACTGAGCGCTGGCCACAATTGATTGTTCGATACATCACTTATTCAAACTCTTGTATCCATCAACCACAGATAACTGCGCCTTATTAATGGTACATCCAGTCCTTTTTAGTTTGGTTGCAAGTTGATTTTCAAGCCATCCGTTGCAGGTTATTAATGCTGAGTTCTACATATTTAAAAGCAGAACGCAGTCATAAACAACCAAAAACAATGGAAGACTGATGTATACTATATTCTTTTCTTGGACCTTCAGGACATCTAGGCATGCAGCTTAATTAAGGCAGAAATGGCACTGAAAAATATAAAAGATATTAAAAACAACACCAAAAAAACAACATATTTTCAAAATACAGTTTTATAACCGATTCAGCAACCACGATTGATAGCATTTGTCTTAAAACGTCTTAATTTTTAAAGCGGTTGTGACACAGCATGGTCCAGAGATCTTACTTGCACCACTGGGTGGTTCAATGTGCCCATGGGGAAGACATTTAATTTCTTAGCTTTGACTTTTTGGACATAACAAGTTTAATTGTTTGAATGGTTGTTATGTTTACTTCATTTTAGCACACTTTAGGCTATATATGACGGTCTAATCTTTTTGTGTATCGACACTTTCTCACTAGACAAGTCAAGCTCACAGTGGGATTCAAACCTGTAGCTGTGAGAGGCGAGAAAGTTTTAGACATAGCTTCTTTACTATCCCGGCCAAGGATGCGCCAGACATAAAGTGGGCAGTCCCGTGTATTGAAGGTTTTACGATTCCTATATATCCTTCTCCTCTGTCTGGGGCGGCTCTAAATAACCTTAGATAATGTGTTAAGTCATTAAACAATATCTGTTTAAGAAGCTACTGTTTAAACACTGCAAAAAGGAAAATATTTCCTGGCAGAGGGATGTTAACAAGCATGTACTGGAGTCAGGCATATGAAAGACTAGATGCGCAGGGTTCCGGAAATACGATTGCCCGACGCCCCGGGCAAGTGGATTTTGGGTGCGGGCAAGTGACCTTCGCAAATCTGGTTGCCCGCCACTTGCCCGACTGGACGTTTCCATTCCAGACCAAATCAAGTGGCAAACTAGCCATATCAGAATTGATAACTGAATAAAACTGGCCGCTGTTTTTCGCCGCTAGCGATTGTTAATAAGATCAAACAACTTTCGGTACAATCAACATTCTCGCCCCAGGCAGCTTAATTTGTGGCATTATTTCAATAAATAACTAATTAACCCACACGCGCATTTCACACCATTTCACAATTTATCCTGACACAACCGTCAGACGTGTGTCCATCGTCCAATGAAATCGCGGCAATCATGTCCGTGACCTCCCAACCATAATACAATACAATACAATATCTTTATTCAGCAATTAAACATACAACACATGTTTATAGCCTACACAATTACATGAAAGTATGAAGATAGTGAGAACATGAACACTTATCCATATTAAACAAATAAACATACAATTTACATTATATCAGATTTACTGAGAAGCACATTATTTCAAAATCGCTGTAATGAAAAATAAGAATTTAACATCAGGAAATTTTCTTTATGTACTATTCCTTAATTTGAGAGCATAGAATAGAAATTTCGCTAAATTTACAACTGTACATTTTGACTTTGATGTCATAAGCGAATCAAACTTGTTCAAATTTGGCCATCGGCAATAATAAGGTTTAAGATATGTATGTCTTAATTCTCTATAAATTGGACAAACAAGCAAAAAGTGGTATTCGTTTTCAATAAAATTCATATTGCAAAATCGGCATTTTCTTTCATCCCTATGAATATTTTCATATCTTCCGCTTTCTATCGCGAGGTTATGCGAAGACAATCTAAATCTGCAAAGAGCTATTCTAAATTTTTTCTCCATATCAATATCTAAATAATATTCCAAATTAAAATCGTGCTTAAAACGACAGTAAGTAACAAGTCTGTTAGAATTATTTATATTTGCATACCAGCTTTGATGATATATGTCTAATATTCTTTGTTGGATGAGTTCATAGTTAATGTGTTCTATATCATATTGATGTAACCAAATATTTGTCATACCTAACGTCTCCAATATCGATTTTATTTGGAATGCCCAATTTGACCCGTTATATGATATATTATTGTCTGCGTCGCTTTTTTGTAATTTATATATTTTCTTACAGATACTGTTATCTCCTAATTTCAATAATTTAATCCAATACTTTACCATATTTAGTTTTCTCTTTACATAGAGCGGAACTCTACCTAGTTCACCATATAAACCTGTAAGATTTGTCGACCTTTTTACGGATAAAATCTTCCTGCAAAATTTCGTATGTATAAGTTCGACGTCTTTTGCATCGTGTGATCCCCAAACTTCCGAACTATAATTTAATACAGACACCACTAAAGTGTCAAACAGCTTGCATTTCTCAGAAATGGGTAATTCTATTCGGTTAAAAACAGAGAAAAGATTATGCAGTGCAAACATAGCTACTAGCAGGAATCGTTTCCAAATAATCCCTGAAAGTCAGAAAACTCTTTCTTAATTTGCAAATTTAATGTGTCAAAATAATGACTGACAGACCAACGTGACGTGATATTTTTGTTTAGATAATCTAGCCGAAGATTTTTTCGTAACGAAAATACATTTTCTTTTACTCGAAGCATTCGTTTATAAATGCGATTTTATGAGGTATTTCGTGTATTTCATTGATATAAATACTCTGTAATTAAACGTATATGGAAGTGCATACTACACAAATAAGTTGCATAACTTAGCGATATGCGCATGTCATGGGTTTTCGCGATTTCAAAACAATCACGGAACCTTTTTCTCAAGTTCTGAACTTTCGCTTTTGATAAATAATGTTACTGTTACTACTTCTTAAATAATTCCTAGGGAAACCCCTATTCATGCCTCTTGCTTTCATCTAATTCCCTTTAGTTCAAAGACAAAGGCGTAGGAACGTTACCATTGTTACAGATATTGGGGGCCAAGTGAATGTTTTTAATAACGTTTTTGTCTCATTTCTTTGCTTGTCACACATTTAAATGAACACAATAGCTTCTTTTTTTTCTGTCAAGTGGTTAATTGTACACACTGTGACATTAAAAGTTCCATACACTAGCTGCCAAGCAATCTTTTTGGATGGTCATTAAAAATAATGGGGTGGTGTGTGTTTGTGCTTGGTGGGGTGGGAGGGGTGAATAAAATTAGTTTGTATACGGTCACATTCATCATTTTATGATTGAAGTAACACAAATATGTAATAGACACAAAGAAGAACCGTTTGATTTTTTAATATGAATAAATACAATGTATTAACTAATACAATTAAATACATTCTCCCTTTCTTTTCCAACTAAGTATAATGGTACAAATTATGCGGCGGTCCATCCCGTTTAACACGAATAATCGTAAAGTGCCAATTTTTAGGCCAATTAAGTGTTCTTAAATGTGGGGCAAGTGACATTATGGGCAGGGCAAGTGACTTTTGAAAATCCACTTGCCCTGGGCAAGTGACTTTTGAAAATCCACTTGCCTTGGGCAAGTGGATTTTCAAAATAATTCCAGTAGATTCATCAGGTCCTGGTCCTGATGAATCTACTGAAGAAATGATTTGCGAATGTCGTCATTTTTTAAGGATTTAATTCAGTATTTCGACAGGCTATGAAAAACATTAGGCTAGTTTAGAGTGTGTGAAGTCCGAGGCACTTCTCACTAACTTTAAACTAGCTAATATTTTTCATACTCCGTAAAAATATTGAAATATTGAATTCAATCCTTTTATGTACATCTTGTTTGTTCTATATGTTATTTAGATTTTACTCATGTAAATGTATATGTAATTGTGCTAAAAATATTGTTTTAAACCTGTTATACATACTGTTGGTAACAGTGACATTGCCAATCTTGCACGCTTTTTTATAGCAACTTGCGACAGTTGGCACGAGAACATCAAGACGACGTTATGTTGTACAAACAAAACAAGTTAATCAAACGAATAAACTACACCTTGTTTGTTTTATCTCCGCCCAAAACGTAAAAGTTTTTTTCACTGGGAATTTAAATGTAACACATAAACAGGTTTCATTTAAGGTCATTGCAATGGAAATTTAAATATTTGGGTTTAAACGGTGTTAGTAAATGGCAACTTTACCATAAATATCTTTATGGTAAATTTTCCATTCACTTTGCGTTTTATGGTAAATTTGCCAACCGATGCCGTCGTTAAAACCCCAGGAATACCGAAAATTAGTGAATCAATTCTTAAATAAACTACATTATTTACCTCTTCTCATAGTATCAACAATAATGTGCCTTGGGAGGTTGGTAATGATAAAATCATAAATAGTGCCAGAAAGATAACATAGCATCAGTGTTAGTGATTTACCGATTGATCGATTGTAACCGATCATCAGTTACTTAGGCATCCGATTCTGATGATCGATTATGATAGTCTGTCTATAATAGATAATCGATTGAATGTAAAAATGCACTTAATGTTCAAAATAGAAATAAACATGATTTTCCATGAGACCACACTGTCTTGTGAAAATGAACAAATAAACAAATTTATATCAATTATAATTATTTTGCTGATGAAATGGCAAAGCATAAGACACAAGACAGGAAAGAATACCTGATTAATCAGTAATAATTCTAAGTTCACATGCTTCATATTGACTAACCGATGATTTATCGGTTACATCCAACCGATTGTAACCGATGATCGCTGGACTAAATTTCAACCGATTGCCCATCATTAATCAGTGTATTTTTAGACCACAGTATAGCCATTTTCTATTCAGGTATGCAAGATGTTTGAGCAATAGGCTCCGTAAACTAAAAAATGAAGTTTATTCAAAATGGGACGCATAAATATTTTCTTCAAAATTGTGCTTATACACTGCAAAAACAAGGTACATGTATCAAGATCCAAATTATGTCATCTGCCATTTACTAGTGATGGGCAATCGGTTGAAATTTACAATCGGTAATTGGTTACCATTGGTTGGATCTAACCGATCAATCATCAGTTATAATGGGTTAGTCAATATGAAGTATAAATGTGCATGTTAATCTGTGTTTCAGGCCTTGAAATTAGAAAATTTCTATTAAAGTATGTATTCTTTCCTGTCTTGTTTCTTATGGCATTTTATTTTAAACAATAAAATAATTCCAGTTGATATGCATTTTAATAGTTGTGTATATTTATGATATTTGCGTATACGCTGATTTTCACAAGAGTACGAGTGTATTCCTTACTGAACTGTTGTCTCCTTGCTGGATTATCATGTTTTTGTGTTTTTTAACATTAATTCATGTTTTCCCACTAGACTGCCATGGCCCTGGGCACGGGCCACACTCTCAGATTATTGGACACCCACCCCTGTTCCTACGCCAAAGCATTTGTCAGAACTTAAAAGAAGTGAATCTTTAAACACATATAGGGAAAGCACCGTTCACTTTCAACATCTGAGTTCTAAATAAAAATGAGCACATTTCTTGGAAACAGCAGTGGTTAAAATTTCCCCACCCACCGACTTTACGGTACAGAATAACTAGATATCTATATCACTAAAGTGCGATGTGTTTTCATTTAATCATTGTATTTTAGATTATCGATACTGCAGTAGCTTTTACAGTTTAGGTACATTTAAATCTACCGTTACCTTGACTTTCTTTTAAGCTCAGCTGGCAATAATCACCAAGACGGGTGTTTACCTAAGGTAGGCATACGATGACAATACCTCAGGCCAATTTGACGACAATATCCACAGTAGGGGGCGGTCGAAGGCGGAGCTATGAGCAGAGCGAGTTGATACACTTTCAGTACTTTATTTTAAACGAAAAAGAAGGAGAGAAGACTTTGATTTATATTTCTTTTTTTTCTTTCATATAAATATATGAATAAATTACATGAATGTCAAATAACTTTAAAAGATGCACACATAAGAACGATATAAATGATCAATAAAATGTCCTAAAAATAATGTTGAGGTCTCGGGGAAGATGGTTGCCTCTACGAGGACTTCACAGTCTGAGCACATATCCGTCATTATGAAACAGAGTGAAATTATCGCTTTGACTTCACAGTCTGAGCACATATTTAATTCTTATGAAGATGTCTGCATATTTATCCGGCATTATGAAACGGAGCGAAATGATCGCTTTGTGATTCACAACACCAGTATCGGGTTTCCAAAAGACGAGTTTGAATTGATTAAGTTCAAATTTTTTCTTCTCGACTTTAGTTTTCGTGACCACCCCATATTTTAGCAGTTCTGCTGTCTTTCATTCACAGGGTGTAATATAAACCTAAAAGGGCGAGCACAGTTCATGTTTGATTGCGCGATTCCCCGCCCCACCCCCACCCTCCAACACCCCACCCCCCGTAACCACCAAAATAATAATAATAAAAAACAACATTTTAAGTTCGACCCCCAGACAGATATGGCATGGTACGAAACTCGGAATGCTACTGTATCTAGTCATGATCCAGTGCGAATCGACAATGGCTGGACCACCAACCGTCATAAAGGCTAGACAAATGTGCAGCCGGACCGGGACTCAAACCTGGGACCTTTTTGTTCTTTCGACCTTCGGACTACCTTTCCGATACTCTAGCAACTGAACTAATTGGTCAGACATGGTCAGACTATCTACTGCATAAATATGTCTGTTAGATATATCCGGGAGAAAGTATATGTATGGGCCTGTATTAAAGGACAATATCCAGGGTCAGGTTTGTACATAACGTATATGCCCGTCTCTATTATTTCCGCGGAATTCCGAAAAAAGCCGCGGAATAAATTCGGAATTCCGGTCTTCGGAGTAATGGACATAGGTTTTAATAGAAAATAATTCGGAATTCGGAAAAAATAACAAAGAAATTCCACGGACAAATTCATTTTCCTCGGAAAGTCTTCGGCTTTCCGATTTCTTCGGACAAATTGTCCGAATATGTATTTCTTCGGAAAACATTCAGGCATCAGCAATAGTTCGGAAAATATTCGGACATCGGAATTTCCTTCGGAACATATTCGGACATCGGTATTACTTTCGGAAAATATTCGGACATCGGCATTTCTTCGGAAAATATGCTGACATCGGTATTTCCTCGGACATCGGCATTTCTGTCGGAAAATATTTGGACATTGGTATTGCTTTCGGAAAATATTCGGACGTCCGCATTTATTCAAAAAATATTCGGACAGAAATAATCTTTAAAATTAAAAAACAATTAAATTTATTTTTGAATAAAGAAAAGCGGAACAAATTCCACTTTTTACTAATCATTCTTTCCTCTTATTGGACATGTATCCGATTTCTGATTTTCTTTGACAAAATAACAATTTTCGATTTGGTTCAGAAAATATTCAGATATAATTTGTGTTTACCAGCAGAAAAACATCGCAATTCTGTTGTTGAAATTATTCCAATTGCGGCTTGATTTCCGGAACACTCTGGTTTTCTTTGGAAAATCGTTCGCTTTCAAATTTCTGCAGAAGCAAATCTATTAATTATATAAGTCATGCATATTGACAAAAGGTTCATAATGTATTAGTTCAATTTGTACTGATAATTAGTAAAAATTAACCTTTTGAAGTAACTTTTTCTACATTAGGCGAACGTGTTTGTATCCGAAATGGCCTGCTGAGTTACTTCCCTAATAACTTGTTTTTGTTGAATGTTAAATGTAGCGAACTCAGGAAATACAGTACAGTACTGAATCAATGTAATTTAGACTGTATTATGTATATTAGAATACCTGTTCGGTTTAAAATAATTATATTCTTATACATGTACATATCAGGGCTTTATATGAAGCCCTGTCATATAAAGCCCTGTACATATGTACATTTATGCAGACTTAGCAGGGACTGTATGTTAAAATAATAATAGACTTTATTTATTGAGGGTAACACATTGAGTTTGTGAACTAATCTTCCATGTGCCCTCTAACAGGTCCTGCTATTAATTAAGCTCATATAATGCTTTGAAAGCTTAAACATCATGCACAAATTCAAGCGGCATCTTGATTCTATAACTTTTTAATAATAAGACTTACTTTTATCATAGATCTATATGCTGCTGTATATCCATGTTTTATGGTATCCTGCATGAATAGTGTACATGTATATCCTTGTTTTATAAGTTAATGTATCACTCCTAAGTCACTTTTAAAAACAATATTTCATAATTATTTATTATTGTTCCAAATAAATATGCCAGATATTTCTGTATAAACACACTCACTTGTGTTTGAATATAGTAGCACCAGTTCCATTGGCTAATAAAAGTCACATGACTAACTGTAACACAGTCAGCTCCTAAGGTCTTAATAAATTTACACACATCAGATGTGATCAGAGTAACATTATAGCATATGGGTACCATAAATTCATTAGTATGAGTGCAGGAGATCTGTAGTAATTACCTTATCTCAAGTATTCATGATCAAAAGTGTATCACGAGTATAAGTTAGTACAGGGTCCTTATATATATAAGTCTCTGGTTAGTACTAAATAATCTGGGAGTAAGATTTTTTAATTCTTACTGTAAATAAGCACTTACAATATATACAATATTTTTTTAATTAAAAAGAATTGTAGTGCTTATTTGCATATATTATAGTCAGGGTTTTTATTTTATAATATATAAAAACACTTTTATAGTGTAGAAATTCTGTGTATCAAAAAGAAAAGATCTAACTACCACACAAAATTGACTCATAATTATATGGCCTAACATGTGCTAAGAATGAAATAAAACACCATTCAAAGTAACTTGTTAGAGAAGAGCACACGTTGCATAACAATTTCTAAGTTAAAAAATTACCTGTTTCGAATCCTAGACTAGTAGTAAATTTCGCGTTAAATTAAATGTATTTCGTGTATACGAGTAAAATACATCAATTTCACCGCAAATGTTTCAATTGAAAAATAACTTAAATGATGCTGAAAAATGAATAATGTTAAAAATTTCTAAGTTCTTTTCCGAATCAAAAAATGACTATGTCCTTACACTGAAGCAGTTTCCGAATGATAAATCGACTAAGTTCTCATTTGCCGAAAAAGTATGTAATGTCCGAATATTGTCCGCGGAAAAAATTCCGAAGTCCGACAAATATTCCGAAGAAATGTATGGTTTTCCGAATTCGGACTTATTTTCCAAACATTTTATGTAATTTCCGATATATTTCCAATGAAATCTTCGGAATTCCGATTCGGACATCGGAAATTCTACAGACGGGAGTATGGGCTTGTATTATGGGACAATATCCAGGGTCAGGTTTATACATAACGTATATGTATGGGCTTGTATTATGGGACAATATCCAGGGTCAGGTTTATACATAACGTATATGTATGGGCTTTTATTATGGGACAATATCCAGGGTCAGGTTTGTACATAACGTATATGTATGGGCTTGTATTATGGGACATATCCAGGGTAAGGTTTGTACATAACGTATATGTATGGGCTTGGATTATGGGACAATACCCAGGGTCAGGTTTGTACATAACGTATATGTATGGGCTTGTATTATGGGACATATCCAAGGTAAGGTTTGTACATAACGTATATGTATGGGCTTGTATTATGGGACAATTCCCAGGGTCAGGTTTGTACATAACGTATATGTATGGGCCTGTATTAAAAGACAATATCCAGGGTCTGGTTTATACATGACGTATATGACTGTATGGGCTTGTATTATGGGACAATATCCAGGGTCAGGTTTGTACATGACGTATATGTATGGGCTTGTATTATGGGACAATATCCAGGGTCAGGTTTGTACATAACATATATGTATGGGCTTGTATTATGGGACAATATCCAGGGTCAGGTTTATACATAACGTATATGTATGGGCTTGTATTATGGGACAATATCCAGGGTCAGGTTTATACATAACGTATATGTATGGGCTTGTATTATGGGACAATATCCAGGGTCAGGTTTGTACATAACGTATATGTATGGGCTTGTATTAAATTATGGGACAATATCCAGGGTCAGGTTTATTCATAACGTATATGTATGGGCTTGTATTATGGGACAATATCCAGGGTCAGGTTTATACATAACGTATATGTATGGGCTTGTATTATGTGACAATATCCAGGGTCAGGTTTGTACATAACGTATATGTATGGGCTTGTATTATGGGACAATATCCAGGGTCAGGTTTATGCATAACGTATATGTATGTGCTTGTATTATGGGACAATATCCAGGGTCAGGTTTATACATAACGCATATGTATGGGCTTGTATTATGGGACAATATTCATGGTCAGGTTTGTACATGACGTATATGTATGGGCTTGTATTATGGGACAATATCCAGGGTCAGGTTTGTACATGACGTATATGTATGGGATTGTATTATGGGACAATATCCAGGGTCAGGTTTGTACATGACGTATATGTATGGGCTTGTATTATGGGACAATATCCAGGGTCAGGTTTATACATGACGTATATGTATGTGCTTGTATTATGGGACAATAACTAGGGTCAGGTTTGTACATAACGTATATGTATTGGCTTGTATTATGAGACAATATCCAGGGTCTGGTTTATACATGACGTATATGTATGGGCTTGTAGGACAATATCAGGGTCAGGTTTGTACATTACGTATATGTATGGACTTGTATTATGGGACAATATCCAGGGTCAGGTTTGTACATAACGTATATGTATGGGCTTGTATTATGGGGCAATATCCAGGGTCAGGATTGTACATAACGTATATGTATGGGCTTGTATTAAATTATGGGACAATATCCAGGGTCAGGTTTATACATAACGTATATGTATGGGCTTGTATTATGGGACAATATCCAGGGTCAGGTTTATACATAACGTATATGTATGGGTTTGTATTATGGGACAATATCCAGGGTCAGGTTTGTACATGACGTATATGTATGGGCTTGTATTATGGGACAATATCCAGGGTCAGGTTTGTACATGACGTATATGTATGGGCTTGTATTATGGGACAATATCCAGGGTCAGGTTTGTACATGACGTATATGTATGGGCTTATATTATGGGACAATATCCCGGGTCAGGTTTGTACATGACGTATATGTATGGGCTTGTGTTATGGGACAATATACAAGGTCAGGTTTGTACATGACGTATATGTATGGGCTTGTATAATGGGACAATATCCAGGGTCAGGTTTGTACATTAGGTATATGTATGGGCTTGTATTAAAGGACAATATCCAGGGTCAGGTTTGTACATTAGGTATATGTATGTGCTTGTATTATGGGACAATATCCAGGGTCAGGTTTGTACATTAGGTATATGTATGGGCTTGTATTAAAGGACAATATCCAGGGTCAGGTTTGTACATTAGGTATATGTATGGGCTTGTATAATGGGACAATATCCAGGGTCAGGTTTGTACATTAGGTATATGTATGTGCTTGTATTATGGGACAATATCCAGGGTCAGATTTGTACATAACGTATATGTATGGGTTTGTATTATGGGACAATATCCAAGGTCAGGTTTGTACATGACGTATATGTATGGGCTTGTATAATGGGACAATATCCAGGGTCAGGTTTGTACATTAGGTATATGTATGGGCTTGTATTAAAGGACAATATCCAGGGTCAGGTTTGTACATTAGGTATATGTATGTGCTTGTATTATGGGACAATATCCAGGGTCAGGTTTGTACATTAGGTATATGTATGGGCTTGTATTAAAGGACAATATCCAGGGTCAGGTTTGTACATTAGGTATATGTATGGGCTTGTATAATGGGACAATATCCAGGGTCAGGTTTGTACATTAGGTATATGTATGTGCTTGTATTATGGGACAATATCCAGGGTCAGGTTTGTACATAACGTATATGTATGGGTTTGTATTATGGGACAATATCCAGGGTCAGGTTTGTACATGACGTATATGTATTGGCTTTTATTAAATTATGGGACAATATCCAGGGTCAGGTTTGTACATGACGTATATAACTATATGGGCTTGTATTATGGGACAATATCCAGGGTCAGGTTTATACATAACATATATGTATGGGCCTGTATTAAAGGACAATATCCAGGGTCAAGTTTGTACATGACGTATATGTATGGGCTTGTATTATGGGACAATATCCAGGGTCAGGTTTGTACATGACGTATATGTATGGGCTTGTATTAAAGGACAATATCCAGGGTCAGGTTTGTACATGACGTATATGTATGGGCTTGTATTATGGGACAATATCCAGGGTCAGGTTTGTACATAACGTTATGTACAAACCTGACCCTGGATATTGTCCCATAATACAAGCCCATACATATACGTTATGTACAAACCTGACCCTGGATATTGTCCCATAATACAAGCCCATACATATACGTTATGTACAAACCTGACCCTGGATATTGTCCCATAATACAAGCCCATACATATACGTCATGTATAAACCAGACCCTGGATATTGTCCCATAATACAAGCCCATACATATACGTTAGGTACAAACCTGACCCTGGATATTGTCCCATAATACAAGCCCATACATATTCGTTATGTACAAACCTGACCCCGGATATTGTCCTTTAATACAAGCCCATACATATACGTCATGTATAAACCTGACCCTGGATATTGTCCTTTAATACAGGCCCATACATATACGTCATGTATAAACCTGACCCTGGATATTGTCCTTTAATACAGGTCCATACATATACGTTGTGTATAAGCCTGACCCTGGATATTGTCCTTTAATACAGGCACATACATATACGTTGTGTATAAGCCTGACCCTGGATATTGTCCTTTAAAACAGGCCCATATATACGACTTATGTATAAACCTGACCCTGGATATTGTCTCTTGATTAAAGGCCATACATATTACTTATGTACAAACCTGACTAATGTCGCGTAATACAAGGCCATACATATACCTAATGTACAAATATTGTCCTTTAATACAAGCCCATATATATACTTTATGTACACACCTGACCCTAGATGTTCTCCTTTAATACAGGCCCATATACATACCTTATGCACAAACCTGACTCTAACTATTGTCAAATAATAGAAGTCCATCATGTACACACCTGGCCCTAGATATTCTCCTTTAATACAGGCCCATATATCTACCTCATGTACCTTATGTACAAACCTGACTCTAACTATTGTCACATAATACAAGCCCATACATATACATAATGTACATATCTGACCTTTAATACAGGCCTATACATATATACCTTATGTACAACTCAGACCCTGGATATTGTCTCTTAATTAAAGCCCATACATATTACGACCTATTACGTATATACAAACCTGACCCTGAATATTATCCCGTAATACAACCCCATACATATATATGATGTAGAACCCCGACTATGTTCCCGTAATACACACATGAATCAGTTTACAATACCTTCCACAGTTTATAATATTGTCATAATAAAACTGTTGGAAGGCTTCTTCACATAAATGGCATAACTTTGTTTCAATACAAATTATATAACAAAACAAATGCAACGCATTCGGCGTCTTTCACGCCCCGTCAAAGGATCTAGACGGTAAAACCTAAGCCGCTCAGTTCTGGTATACTTTGATTTTTCGTTTAAAATAAAGTTCTCTAAGTGTATCAACTTGCTGTACGCATGGCTCCGCCTTCAGTCAATATAGCTCCGCCCCTACTGTGGATATTGTCGTCAAATTGGCCTGCGGTATTGTCATCGTATGTCTACCGTTTACCTAATGACGTCACATTATCGATGAATTCTGGTAACCTGCCAATTGGATGCACTAGTTCCATCGCGAATAGAGGTGGGCCGGATACCAAACTCAGATGTGAGTTAATATAGGTTACATTGCACCATTGCGTTTGTGCTTCCGTGGTATATAGTCAAATAGTGCCTAATAAAAAACGTTTCCCTGCCTTACTAGTGATACAAAATGCATGCTTTTGATTGCTTTTTGTTATTATTACCTATTATTCAGCCAAATGATGTATTGTGAACATTGATTAGTGTTTGTTTGAGAAATTTAATTATAATTGACATAGACAGTAAAGCGAAAGTAGAAATGGGGTAAATCTATCTGTGACGTGTCAAAATAGAACGTGACGTCATTCCACAGATTGGCTTGTTCTTATATGATACATGACCCCCTGTTTTTATTGCATTTTTATATTGGCGGACGCTCGATCGTTTGATTGATATGTGTTTTAAAATTTTCTACGGAGAAAAATGCGCGTTTTTTATCTCTTGATATACATTCGTCCTATATAAAACAATGAAGGAAAATCAATGGTGCAATGTAACCTAAAGACAGCTAAATGGGATAAATCGATTTCTCTTGGATTCATACTTAAAGTCGAATTTCAGATAAAAACTAGTAAGCAGAGCTCTGAAACAGACACTGCATGTGCTTTTATGTCGGTTTTGAGTATCTTTAGTCAGTTTTCGTGTCTAACAACCGTAATTTCGTAGTTTCAGCTTTTTGTGGGTCTTAAAATGGCGTGCCTGGGCTACTTCTTTAATTGAAGTTTAATTCTTTGGTATGGAAATGTAGGCTGCTGTTTGTGGAACATGTTTTCAAAACTTTAGCTTCAAAAAAAAAAAGTTTGGTAGGTTTGCCACCACTAAATCTTTCCACTACCCACCAAAAACAGGATATTGTGAACAGTTTTAAAAGGGTTTAACTTGTAAACTATTATTAATATACATGAAAACAATGACTTTGAAGCGTACGGCTATTATCAATTTGGATTTCAGTGGAATTTGTGGCATGTTTGAGCGTGTATACACAACTAAAAGTAGACAATATCCCACAAATTGATGGAATTTTACTAAGAAAACACGTTTTGGTGTGCAAATCTGAATATTGTACATATGCAAAGTGCTGCTGGTTACTAAAATGCATGTTTTATGGATTTTTATTGAATTATTTTGATAATTTGTCACATTTGTCAAGTATATTGCCAAGAAATGTTATTTCATATGACAATTCAAATAGTGTAAAAACTAAAGAAAAAAGTCGTTGAATTTGGTCAATTTCAACTTTTTCTATGCATCTTCAAATGTCCATATCTCGGTCAATGCTTGTTCGATTTGCATAAATTATGCATTTTTGAGCGTGATATATAGCTGGGAATATAAAAACTTTACATAAAAAAATTATGAACTTTGTGTGCTTCTCTTTAAGGTTACATTGCACCATTGCGTTTGTGCTTCCGTGGTGTATAGTCAAATAGTGCCTAATAAAAAACGTTTCCCTGCCTTACTAGTGATACAAAATGCATGCTTTTGATTGCTTTTTGTTATTATTACCTATAATTCAGCCAAATGATGTATTGTGAACATTGATTAGTGTTTGTTTGAGAAATTTAATTATAATTGACATAGACAGTAAAGCGAAAGTAGAAATGGGGTAAATCTATCTGTGACGTGTCAAAATAGAACGTGACGTCATTCCACAGATTGGCTTGTTCTTATATGATACATGACCCCCTGTTTTTATTGCATTTTTATATTGGCGGACGCTCGATCGTTTGATTGATATGTGTTTTTAAAATTTTCTACGGAGAAAAATGCGCGTTTTTTATCTCTTGATATACATTCGTCCTATATAAAACAATGAAGGAAAATCAATGGTGCAATGTAACCTAAAGACAGCTAAATGGGATAAATCGATTTCTCTTGGATTCGTACTTAAAGTCGAATTTCAGATAAAAACTAGTAAGCAGAGCTCTGAAACAGACACTGCATGTGCTTTTATGTCGGTTTTGAGTATCTTTAGTCAGTTTTCGTGTCTAACAACCGTAATTTCGAGTTTCAGCTTTTTGTGGGTCTTAAAATGGCGTGCCTGGGCTACTTATTTAATTGAAGTTTAATTCTTTGGTATGGAAATGTAGGCTGCTGTTTGTGGAACATGTTTTCAAAACTTAAGCTTCAAAAAAAAAAAAATTGGTAGGTTTGCCACCACTAAATCTTTCCCCTACCCCCCAAAAACAGGATATTGTGAACAGTTTTAAAAGGGTTTAACTTGTAAACTATTATTAATATACATGAAAACACTGACTTTGTAGCGTACGGCTATTATCAATTTTGATTTCAGTGGAATTTGTGGCATGTTTGAGCGTGTATACACAACTAAAAGTAGACAATATCCCACAAATTGATGGAATTTTACTAAGAAAACACGTTTTGGTGTACAAATCTGAATATTGTACATATGCAAAGTGCTGCTGGTTACTAAAATGCATGTTTTATGGATGTTTATTGAATTATTTTGATAATTTGTCACATTTGTCAAGTATATTGCCAAGAAATGTTATTTCATATGACAATTTAAATAGTGTAAAACTAAAGAAAAAAGTCGTTGCATTTGGTCAATTTCAACTTTTTCTATGCATCTTCAAATGTCCATATCTCGGTCAATGCTTGTTCGATTTGCATAAATTATGCATTTTTGAGCGTGATATATAGCTGAGAATATAAAAACTATACATTTAAAAATTATGAACTTTGTGTGCTTCTCTTTAAGGTTACATTGCACCATTGAGTTTCTGCTTCCGTGGTGTATAGTCAAATAGTGCCTAATAAAAACCGTTTTCCTGCCTTACTAGTGATACAAAATGCATGCTTTTGATTGCTTTTTGTTATTATTACCTATAATTCAGCCAAATGATGTATTGTGAACATTGATTAGTGTTTGTTTGAGAAATTTAATTATAATTGACATAGACAGTAAAGCGAAAGTAGAAATGGGGTAAATCTATCTGTGACGTGTCAAAATAGAACGTGACGTCATTCCACAGATTGGCTTGTTCTTATATGATACACGACCCCCTGTTTTTATTGCATTTTTATATTGGCGGACGCTCGATCGTTTGATTGATATGTGTTTTAAAATTTTCTACGGAGAAAAATGCGCGTTTTTTATCTCTTGAAATACATTCATCCTATATGAAAACAAAGAAGGAAAATCAATGGTGCAATGTAACCTTAAGACAGCTAAATGGGATAAATCGATTTCTCTTGGATTCGTACTTAAAGTCGAATTTCAGATAAAAACTAGTAAGCAGAGCTGTGAAACAGACACTGCATGTGCTTTTATGTCGGTTTTGAGTATCTTTAGTCAGTTTTCGTGTCTAACAACCGTAATTTCGAGTTTCAGCTTTTTGTGGGTCTTAAAATGGCGTGCCTGGGCTACTTCTTTAATTGAAGTTTAATTCTTTGGTATGGAAATGTAGGCTGCTGTTTGTGGAACATGTTTTCAAAATTTTAGCTTAAAAAAAAAAAAGTTTGGTAGGTTTGCCACCACTAAATCTTTCCCCTACCCCCCAAAAACAGGATATTGTGAACAGTTTTAAAAGGGTTTAACTTGTAAACTATTATTAATATACATGAAAACACTGACTTTGTAGCGTACGGCTATTATCAATTTGGATTTCAGTGGAATTTGTGGCATGTTTGAGCGTGTATACACAACTAAAAGTAGACAATATCCCACAAATTGATGGAATTTTACTAAGAAAACACGTTTTGGTGTGCAAATCTGAATATTGTACATATGCAAAGTGCTGCTGGTTACTAAAATGCATGTTTTATTGATGTTTATTGAATTATTTTGATAATTTGTCACATTTGTCAAGTATATTGCCAAGAAATGTTATTTCATATGACAATTCAAATAGTGTAAAACTAAAGAAAAAAGTCGTTGAATTTGGTCAATTTCAACTTTTTCTATGCATCTTCAAATGTCCATATCTCGGTCAATGCTTGTTCGATTTGCATAAATTATGCATTTTTGAGCGTGATATATAGCTGAGAATATAAAAACTTTACATTTAAAATTATGAACTTTGTGTGCTTTTCTTTAAGGTTACATTGCACCATTGCGTTTGTGCTTCCGTGGTGTATAGTCAAATAGTGCCTAATAAAAAACGTTTCCCTGCCTTACTAGTGATACAAAATGCATGCTTTTGATTGCTTTTTGTTATTATTACCTATAATTCAGCCAAATGATGTATTGTGAACATTGATTAGTGTTTGTTTGAGAAATTTAATTATAATTGACATAGACGAAAGTAGAAATGGGGTAAGTCTATCTGTGACGTGTCAAAATAGAACGTGACGTCATTCCACAGATTGGCTTGTTCTTATATGATACACGACCCCCTGTTTTTATTGCATTTTTATATTGGCGGACGCTCGATCGTTTGATTGATATGTGTTTTAAAATTTTCTACGGAGAAAAATGCGCGTTTTTTATCTTTTGATATACATTCGTCCTATATTAAACAATGAAGGAAAATCAATGGTGCAATGTAACCTAAAGACAGCTAAATGGGATAAATCGATTTCTCTTGGATTCGTACTTAAAGTCGAATTTCAGATAAAAACTAGTAAGCAGAGCTCTGAAACAGACACTGCATGTGCTTTTATGTCGGTTTTGAGTATCTTTAGTGAGTTTCGTGTCTAACAACCGTAATTTCGAGTTTCAGCTTTTTGTGGGTCTTCAAAAAAAAAAAGTTTGGTAGGT
>JAWPHD010021885.1:0-26839 GCA_037043455.1 Cyrtodaria siliqua
GTAAGGATATAGAGGGTATTAGGACATACTATTTAAAGATATATAGGGTATGGGGACATAATATGTAAGGATATATATGGTATGGGGACATAATATGTAAGGATATAGAGGGTATGGGGACATAATAAGTAAGGATATAGAGGGTATGGGGACATAATATGTAAGGATATAGAGGGTATGGGGACATAGTATGTAAGGATATGAAGGGTATTAGGACATAATATGTAAGGATATATAGGGTATGGGGACATAATATGTAAGGATATAGAGGGTATGGGGACATAATATGTAAGGATATAGAGGGTATGGGGACATAATATGTAAGGATATAGAGGGTATGGGGACATAATATGTAAGGATATAGAGGGTATGGGGACATAGTATGTAAGGATATAGAGGATATGGGGACATAATATGTAAGGATATAGAGGGTATGGGGACATAATATGTAAGGATTTAGAGGGTATGGGGACATAATATGTAAGGATTTAGAGGGTATGGGGACATAGTATGTAAGGATATAGAGGATATGGGGACATAATATGTAAGGATATAGAGGGTATGGGGACATAATATGTAAGGATTTAGAGGGTATGGGGACATAATATGTAAGGATTTAGAGGGTATGGGGACATAATATGTAAGGATATAGAGGGTATGGGGACATAGTATGTAAGGATATAGAGGATATGGGGACATAGTATGTAAGGATATAGAGGGTATGGGAACATAGTATGTAAGGATATAGAGGGTATGGAGACATAATATGTAAGGATATAGAGGGTATGGGGACATAATATGTAAGGATATAGAGGGTATGGGGACATAATATGTAAGGATATAGAGGGTATGGGGACATAGTATGTAAGGATATAGAGGGTATGGGGACATAGTATGTAAGGATAAAGAGGATATGAGGACATAATATGTAAGGATATAGAGGGTATGGGGACATAATATGTAAGGATATAGAGGGTATGGGGACATACTATGTAAGGATATAGAGGGTATGGGGACATAATATGTAAGGATATAGAGGGTATAGGGAAATAGTATGTAAGGATATAGAGGGTATGGGAACATAGTATGTAAGGATATAGAGGGTATGGAGACATAATATGTAAGGATATATAGGGTATGGGGACATAATATGTAAGGATATAGAGGGTATGGGGACATAATATGTAAGGATATAGAGGGTATAGGGAAATAGTATGTAAGGATATAGAGGGTATAGGAAAATAGTATGTAAGGATGTTCGCGTATGGGGACATAGTATGTAAGAATACTAGTGTATAGTACTATGTAAGAATACTAGTGTATAGTACTATGTAAGAATACTAGTGTATAGTACTATGTAAGAATACTAGTGTATAGTACTATGTAAGAATACTAGTGTATAGTACTATGTAAGAATACTAGTGTATAGGGTATGGGGACATAGTATGTAAGAATACTAGTGTATAGTACTATGTAAGAATACTAGTGTATAGTACTATGTAAGAATACTAGTGTATAGTACTATGTAAGAATACTAGTGTATAGTACTATGTAAGAATACTAGTGTATAGGGTATGGGGACATAGTATGTAAGAATACTAGTGTATAGTACTATGTAAGAATACTAGTGTATAGTACTATGTAAGAATACTAGTGTATAGTACTATGTAAGATAACTAGTGTATAGTACTATGTAAGAATACTAGTGTATAGGGTATGGGGACATAGTATGTAAAAATATAGAGGGTACGGGGACATACAATGTAAGAAAATAAAGGTTATGGGGACATAATTTGTAAGGATATATAGAGTTTGGGGACATAATATGCAGGGATATAGAGGGTACGGGGAAATACAATGTAAGATACATAGGTTGCGGGGACACACTATGTCAAGATATGTAGGATATGGGAACAAAATATGTACGAATATATAGAGTACAGGGACCTAATATGTAAGAATATAAAGGGTACGTGGCATACAATGTAAGATTACAGAGGGTATAGGACTATTTGTTAATGTTTGTTCTGTTTTGTTTTCTTTTCATTAGTGAATACAACTCCAGTTCTCTGTTATTAAATGTTATAATTGTTACAACAATTAATTTGAAACATAATTCGTGTCTCTATTTGTATGTTACGTTACCGTTACTATATAAATTAATAATAGTTGTATGTTACGTTACCATTACTATATAAATTAATAATAGTTGTATGTTACGTTACCATTACTATATAAATTAATAATAGTTGTATGTTACGTTACCGTTACTATATAAATTAATAATAGTTGTATGTTACGTTACCATTACTATATAAATTAATAATAGTTGTATGTTACGTTACCATTACTATATAAATTAATAATAGTTGTATGTTACGTTACCGTTACTATATAAATTAATAATAGTTGTATGTTACGTTGCCATTACTATGTAATTAAAGTAATAATAAGAGCATGGTTTTTATATCCGTGAGATTTAATAATTTAAAAAATAGAAAATGTTCTAATACATATAGTGTAATATTGTCATCCCACGCATGTTCCCATATCGATCAACAGTGTAGGTCTCACACCTCTATTATCTCCCATGAAAGCTCACGGACCTCCTGAAAGCTCACGGACCTAGAGACAAAAGGAAAACAGAAAATAATTCTACTTTTTCCTCAATTTTAGGCAATTTTGTTTTGAAAAATAGGTTTTTCTTTGCTTTAGCATACATCTGCAGTGTGAAAGACAGATGATACAGAAAATCCCATGTTGATATGAGGTTTCATTCAAATTTCAGAAGTGTTTGACCTAATCACCACATATTCAGCTGGCTAGTGTATGAATTGTGTATTTTCCATAGGGGTCACATAAACATGAGCGAGAAAAAAAACCAACCTGGCTAACTTATGTATTTTATTGTTTTAAATTACAGGTCTTGGCTATACTGACGATATTAAACCAACAACAATGTCTGCTGGCCTGCTTTGAAGCTCAGATGAGATTGTTCAGAGAATTCACACAGTTGATACTGTCGTCCGTTTTTTTTTCACTTTCCCGAAAACTATGAGTTTTCACTTACGACGTTATAATTCTAGACCATCGACTTGTCTTGTCATAAAAACATCGTTTGATATTACTTACAATGTACCCGCTCGTGAATTCAAATTAAACCATAATATATAAGACACAATTAAATCCAGCGATGGATTCACTCTTTGAAAAATAATTAAAAATCACATTTTGATGTTTATTCACAGTCATTAAAGCAAAAAATGAAAAAATATAGAGTTGCATAGTCACGTTAATAAATGTATCCATATCCTAAAATAAAGGAACGTAGTTACGACATATAATCAAGATGTTTACACATGTTAGGATATGTATCATTATACGATGGTATTGATAATTAGACGTGCAAGTACATAGAGCAAATGTACGCAGTACTGTAAGCATGTATTTATTGCAGTAACCTTAATAATGATCTCTATTTAAACCATTTACGAAAATTATTCAATTGCGACTGTGGTTCTGCAGTATAAGACGCTGAACACTTTTTTTCAGCTGTAACTTATTTCGTACACAACGGCTTCGTTTGTTTCAGTCAACTCGTACAATTCACCCATTTTTAAATACAATACTTTTTGGTCGGATGAAGATAATCAAATTCTCTTCGACGCAGTGCAAATGTACATAAGAGAAACACAGAGGTTTGCCTAGATTTAGATTTACATTTGCAACTCATGCTGATTGACTTTCTTCTTTCGAACTTGACACAATCTCTTTCCCCTTTTTTTCTTTTTTCCCAACTAGTTCCTCGTTTTTCTTTCTCACTACTTTTTCTCTAATCATGATATTATGTGCAAGTTATATATATTTACCTATGTAATTGTCTAACTTTGTGTGTATACTATTTTGTTGGAAAGGGCATTAACTAATGTTGTTAGAACGTGTAGCCCAACCCTTTTAAGATTATATATTGGCAATAAAACATGTTTAAATCAGTATATAGTCTAATATCATTAGATAAATACTCAAATAAATCAAATTCAAATAATGTGGAATTAATATATCTATATACACTCGAATCCTCTGAGGGTATGTAGCACACACAAAAATAAAGATTTCAGCATTTGAACGTTTTGAGTTCCATGTTTCAGTAAACAATAACACATCAAAATCGGATACAAAGTTTAAAAAGTCAGCATCATTTAACTTGGAATTTATACCCTGCACAGAGTAGATACGAGAGCTGTTTCTGGTTACAACCCTACTTATAACCAAGGCTAGCAACAGTGTCCACAGTGTATAATTTACCATCAATGTACAGCTTGTCATAGGAGAGTGAAGTAGGCTTACCCTTAATGACAATTTAAAAATGACCGACTCCCACGAGACTGACAATCGAACGTGCACACAGAATTGGTAAATATGTCAGTACCAAAAAGCGCCCAATTCAACCACTTCCCGGACAAAAAGATAATTAAGCAACGGGCGTTTGATGAACTCAAAAAAAACCTACCACCCTTCGTGTGGCAGAGCAATTTTAAGGAAAATTGATGTTATACTTCGTCGGCATTTTTGAAGAATAGTACAAGGTTTTGCAGTCACACTATTGTCACAGATGTGATTGTTATTATTTATTATAGAAGTGAAATGAGATTTAGATATTTAATGTTACATACGGATATACACCACACCGCCCAAATAAATCGCTTCAAAATATTAACTGTTTCAACTTTATTTTCAGGCCCGGGCAGGATCTACGTGTAGCTACGCGTCTGCCATTGGTTCATGAGAAATCGTTGAAAGATTTGTTCTGTTTTTAGTAACGGCGGACATATTTATTGACGGGTATGGACAATTTATATAAATCTGAGAAAGGGTTATGAGGCGATACTTTTTATCAAGTTTCAGAACAGTTAGGCTATTGGTTCTTGAGAAGAAGTCGTTTAAATACTGTTTTATTTTTTAGTAAAGGCGGCCATATTTGTTGACGATTTGTATAAATCTGATAGGCGCAGGACCATGCAATGATGCTTTATATAAGGTTTAATCGAATTCTACCCAACAGTTCATGACGGCAAGTCATTTAACTTTTTTTTTTAATTTTTAGTAATTTTATTTTTAGCCATATTTGTTGACGGACTGGGGCGATTTGTATAAATCTGAGAGGGGACCAAGCAAAGATGCTTCCTGTGAAGTTTCATCAAATACTACCCATCAGCTTAAGAGAAAAAAACATGTTTATAGATATTTCTATTTTTACTAACGGCTGTCATATTTGTTGGCGGATCGCGGCGATTTGTATACATCTGAGAGAGGACCATGTGCAAGGATGCTTCCTGTGAATTTTCGACTAAATGACCCAGCAGTTCACGAGAAGAAGTCTTTTTTTTTAAATCTGCTTTAGTAACGGCGGCCATATTTGTTGACGCATCGGGGCAATTTTTATAAATGGAGGAGGACAATGCAAGGATACTTTCTTTGACATTTCGTCAGATTCTACCTAGCAGTTACAGAGATATTGCTTGAAACACACATTAACGACGGACGGACGATGGACAACTCGCCATCCCATAAGCTATGATAGCAGGTAGAGCTAAAAAAAAATATCACTGAAAACATACAGTTATGTTTATTTTTCGAAAATATTTCAGACAATATAAGTACCAGTCATTACTACACTGGTCTCCACCATTGTCATGGATGACAAGCAGAAACCATTGATGACAAACAAGAAGAAAATATAGAAAAAAAGGTATTGTTTACATTTTAATTTTAAGGCAGTAAGTAAGTAAATACGTTTAGTACGTAAGTAAGTACTTACTAAATTATATATATACTGAATGAAATACATTCATCACATAAAATGAATGTCATTTCCATAGACGAGATACGAAGCCACGTATGTTCGGGGTCAATGATAAAGCGAAATAGATATGGACATTAATACTGCTACAAAGTCATTTTGTAAACAAAATTGGTGAAATGTTGGGAACATACTTTTATAGGTTATCGAAAATTGTTCCAACGAAAAGGGAGGTAATTTTAAAATTACGAAATTTGGAACATTTTTGTTCGAGAATAACAATGTTTTGTGAACACATTTAGTGGTTTTTAATCAACGACAGAATGGGCAATTCTTGTCAATGCCAAACATTAAATTTATTCAAATCAATACGTTTTTATAATGAAATAAGTAGTTTTTAATATATGGGAAGTAATTTTCATAAATCGCAGAGAAAATAATAAAATAACATTTTTTTGAAAATCACACCCTTTCCTAGCATTTCTAATATCTTCAAACAAGTCGTCTAATACCGTCGTCCAAATACTTGGACAAATATAGAGGACCTTTTTCTGAAAGAAGGGGCCATTTTCCTTTATTTATGGCCCTTTAGTTTTAAAGCTTGGCTTTTTTGTTTATGGCCCTTTAAACCTGCCCCTTGCAAGGCGGCTCCTTGCTCTATTCCGTTTGACCGTCCGTCCATCGTTAACTGTGGCCTTGTGGGCATTTTAGCTAATCCATTTTTCATCCGATCTTCACCAAACGTATACAGTAGTTATATGTCCATAAGATCTTAGACGAACTCTTGAACCAGCCAGATTCGATTGCTAACAGATGGGTTATCTGCCTTTGAATTTGCAAAAATGCATACGTTTTCCTTGTGAGCTCTCTAGCCCCTCTATTTGTCTTCTAATCTTAACCAAACTTACAAAGAAGTTATATATCCATAAGATCTTGGACGAGTTCGAAAACCAGTCAGATTTGACGATTAACACCGGAGTTATGGCCCTTGATTTAGTTAAAAGCGCTGTATTTTGCCTTGTTAAGACGATAGGGCCTTCATTTGTCATCCGACCTTTACCAAACTTTACCAGATTGCTTATATCAATGAAAGCTTGGACAAGTTTGAAAACCAACCAAATCGGATTAGTAACACCACCAAGTTTATGGCCCTTGATTTCGTTAAAAATGCTGTATTTTGCCTCGTTAAGACGATAGGGCCTCCCTCGTTTGGCCGGATTTCAACGAAACTTTGCAGGGATAATCAATCCCAAGCCTAGTTGTACATATCGTCAGCCTGTTCCGGTTGAATGATTTTGACGGAGTTATGACCCATTAAAGGTTGTAATACACAAACTTTGTCCGGACTAGTTCTCCTGAACCCTGGACGAATTTCAACGAAACTTGGCAAGGATGACCAGTATCAAGCCAAGCTGTGCATATCACCGCCGTGTTCCGGTTGAAATTTTTGTATGGCTCTTTAAAGGTTTTAATACAAAAACTTTGTCCGGACTAGTTCTCTTGATCACGTGGGTGGATTTTAACGGAACTTTGTAGGGATGATCATTACCAAGCCTTACAATGGAACACACACATCAACAACATCACCAAAAAAGCAAATCAAACATTAGGGTTCTTAAGGAGAAACATCAAGGTTCATTCTGAAGATCTAAAGTCCATGGCCTATAAAACTCTTGTCCGCCCTCAGCTGGAGTACTGCTCAAGTATCTGGTCACCTCATACTGAGACTGCCATAAACCAGATCGAGGCCGTACAGCGCCGGGCAGCACGCTGGGCAAAACACGACTACAGACGGACCAGTAGTGTCACTGAGATGCTCCAGTCCCTACAGTGGAGAAGACTAGACCAAAGACGTATCGACAGTCGACTCTCACTTTGTTACAAGATCTCAAATGACCTGGTAGCTATCCCTCTAGAAGACTACATGACACTGACGAACAGACAATCCCGACATTCACACTCGCTTGCTTTCAAATTAATTGACGCAACCGCTGACTACTACAAATTCTCCTTTTTCCCCAGAACAGTCTTCCACTGGAATTCATTAGCTCCTGACATCCCTATATTACCCAATATAGAACAGTTCAATTCTGCAGTCAGCAGAATTGAACATATCTCACCATAAATTCAATGTTTGTTTTTATTTTTAAACCTAACATCCAAAAACTTCAATGTTTTTCTTAAATTTCTTTTATATATATTTTTAAAATACTAACAGTCTTTGTCGGTATGACGACGCATGCCTAGGTCCCCAGCAGGGGTTTGGCATTAAAGGAAGATAGATAGATAGATAAGCCAAGTTGCGCATGTCATCGCCGTGTTATAGTTGAATGATTTCCCCCAGATTTAGGGCCCTTTTCCCAATGGGGGAGACATCTGTTTTTACTAAAAACAACCTCCAGTTCTAATTTGTTATGGTTATTTATGGACTCGAGGCACAACATATTATATAAAACAAGTTTTGACCACCTGCATAAAAGGGCCTTCTACAGAGGAACTTGCAGTAATTTTATAACAGGAGTTCCTGTCTTGTGACGCTAACTCTCGTTATACCTGTTGAGATTTCATGTTCATGTGTGATGTATTTCTTAGTTAAGGATGTGTAGATGCATAATAACAAAGAATTTAATATCTTGTCCATATGTGAACGTTATAAAACGGGGTTTGTCCTCTATCGTAAAGGGGCCCTTACATTGGTACAACTTGGGGAACTTGCAGTAATTTATATGTTCGACTGCCATATTTCTCAATGCAGGGCAACGTGTTTTGTCAAGGGCAAAGGGTTTAATCCCCGATTTACACTCTTTTTTTAAATCATTGTGACGGTAATATGCACAGGCTTTCATTACAATAGGAAATAATAGAGAGAAGAAGAGATAGTGTTACATACGAGTATACTATAACACTATAACTTCTCTCTATATTGTAATAAAACCCTGTGGTATAATGCGGCCAAGGGAAAATATCGCAAAAAAACCCCCCAAAATACACAACATTAATCTGCGGTTCCAACCAGCCCCGATTTGTGGATAATTTTCGGAATTTGACCAGTGAAATTATTGATAAAAACATGGATATATATGTAGATCTATGATGAAAACAGGTAAAAATGTGGACCAGACAGATCCAAACCTTGAATATAACTACAATACTCGGGGATATTTTTTTCAGGATAACTTTAAATATGTTTGTTTTCAACAAATAACAAGTTCTTTTTTTTTAAATTTCATATATTTTTGTTTAGTTTGCAACACTGATACCGCTGCCTGTGATTATTAAAATATAAATGCCATACTGCTTTCCAACACCAAGTTTCGGTTTCCAATACTGCTTTCCAACACCAAGTTTCGGTTTCCATTACTCACATACCAAAACCAAAGAGCTTTTCGAACTTTCAAACACACATCCATCCATCTTAAGTGTAATATAGGTATTTCACTAAATATGTTGATAAATATATTTATCCGCGTTAAAAGCTTCTATAACAATATCCCCTATCATAGTATTGCGATACTATTAGCACAATGAACTATTGGGAGTGTTCCAGATATAATATCCTGTCATAACTGTCCTTTCTTTCCTTCCAGCAAGTACGTGTCGAACATGGAAGAAGCAGAAAATGAAGATGAAGAGGAAGAAGAGGAAGAAGACGAAGAAGAAGAAACAAAAAACCAAAGGCGAAATGAATTTGATTTGTTTCGTTTTGTATTAGAGAAGGGTTCAGAAGAGATCAACAAACAATTAGAGCAGGTAGGCTTTGGGGAGGAAGCAAGAAGATTGCAAGTCGAAATGAGCGAACGGAACACTTTACTAAGGCAATTTACTTCAACCATTTTCTGCTTTAAGGCCATGGGCAGTCAAGCCGAAGCAACTGGCTCTTTATTTAAACCATCAGACACAGACGTCATCATATATGATCCGTCAAAAGAGGTACGACATCCTGACAGACAGCTGTCAAACTTTTATTATCTTGCCATGGTAAAGGATACAACACCACCAGGGTATACAAAACTACAACTTTACCATGGAAGTCAACCTGTCGTAGGTGACCAGAACAATGCTAAGTACTTCGGTGAATTTAAGTTAGTTATTGATGAATATACTCGTAACTGTTTTCTACCGAGCACTGTAGACAGCTTTTATTTTGAGTCGGTAGGAAAAGAGATTACATGCCACGGGCCTGCTAGTACGTATATCGGTGACGAAAGCAAATGGCAGATATCTGCAGATATTGTACATGCTTATATATGTCGCAGTTTGCCGGAAGATTTAAATCCATGGTTTCACCGTACACGTCGGTACGGCTGGCCATCACCAGAGACATGTGAACTTTTTAAGAAGATGGGGATCTTTATGGTGCCAGTTGGGCATCCACACAGTCCTGGAAAAAGTTTAGAGTGGAGAATATCCCCGTGTAACCAAGAATTACATCTAATGCATAACTTGAATTCCACACAGTACAAATGTTACATTCTTCTAAAGTCATTGAAAACTTTAATTTCAAAGGGCGATATCATCAGTTCCTATATTTGTAAAACTGCATTGTTTTATACAATAGAAAACAACAGTCAGGACATTTGGAGGCTAGAGAACATTATTATGTGCCTTTCGAAATGTTTAAAACGACTTCACATGTGGCTAGTGAAGAGGTACTGTCCAAACTATTTTATGAAAGAGCTAAATTTGTTTGCAACTAGATTGAATGATGAACAAGCTGTATCTGAAACTGAAAATGCAGTTCGTGCAATAATAACCTCTTCTGATACACTGAACTGTGTTATTAAAGTTTTAAAAAATTCAAAAAAACGTTTTGATGAACAGCCGTTTACCCTGCATTTACTGATGCGTTTTGCACTTGAATATGAACGTAAGTTACCAGTCACGTACAGAATGGCACTCAAAGAAGTATACCACTATGGCACTCAAAGAAGTATACCATCTAAAATTGGTCTGTTACTTTCATTCGTGAATAACAGTTTAGTATATATGGAATCAATTATTACAAATGCTAATGAGGAATGCACAAAATACGAACCTTTTCCATGGATAAAATTTTGTTTTGTAAAGAACAAAGACTACAATTCTACGAAAGTTGACGGTTTACATAACATGTTATTTAAATGTGTCACCCAACCATGTATTGGTCAGTGTAAGGGTTCTATTGTCAAAATGACCAGTGAATACAATTTGCATATGTATGGTGATGTCGCGGGTCAACGTTCCTATAGTGAACATGAAGCGACTTTCAGACTATTACAAAATAGAAGCGCGATACTAAATGAGATACAAACTATAAAACGGTATGTGTACAGAGACGTAGCCGCTCTTTTGCTCGTTAAGTTTGTAGAAGACAAAAAAGAAAAAGAGAGCACATGGCTTCGTTCGGCTTGCGCATATTTCCAACAGTCAGATTCAGTTGATTCTTTTCGTCACCAATTAAAAGTTGGAAGTGCTCATTTTAAGTCAGGAGACTGTATTAATTGCAACGAAGTCATTCAACAATTAAAGGTGAAGCCCATGATTACTCCTGGCAGATGTCGTTGCATGTTTATTACAAAACAACATGAGCCTAATTGGTTTATCTCTGCAGCAAATTATTTTTTTCGAAATCAGATCACAGTTTCATTCGATACAATTAGAACATACACAACACCTTGTCTTAAATTAAGAAAAATGGAATTGTGTCTAGTACCTGTTCCACTTATTCATGAAGCCAACAGGTCATTTGGAGCACCTGATCAGGAGATATGCAAACAATTAGAAATACATCAGTTTAAACGGGTAGTTATAGATCCGTTTGTGTATTTGTACTTTTTGCAGTATGAAAATTACCTGTCAATGCAAAACACATCAGATATGAATAGCGCTCTGACACAACTGGAAGACTTTATTACAACTGGTGTTCAACAATTAGACGGACACCCAGAAACATCCTTGAATGTTCTTGGACATGTGTATGTCACCAAAGGGTGGTACAGACTGGCTATAGAATGCTTTAGACGGTCGTGGAGAATAAGGCCTGAACACAATGCTGCAAAATGGCACATGCTGTTCATGCTTTTTAACCCAGACGGACACCCAGAAACTGTGATGAGTGCTCTAGGCCAAGTGTTTGTCACCAAAGGGTGGTACAGACTGGCTATAGAATGCTTTAGACGCGCATGGAGAATAATGGGTAGTATGGTGTGGCGGGGGTTGGATGGGTGGTGGTGGGGCGGGAGGTGAAATATTGTCAAAGCTAAAAAACATACAAACAACGTTGATAACTGCAATGAGGAATACTACAGAAGGCTTCGCTTTAAGTTGTCGCAATTATGGGTTTCTCATATAGATCTCATGACTCGAGACAAAACACGAATATCTGAAGTCGCCCGAACATGAACTACAAGACAAGCTGAAAAAGTAATGTTCTATTAAAAAATGTTAAAAATTAAGGCAGTATGGATAGTGGAACTTTCACCTACAAGCACCTGCTCTGAAATATTGCCATTTAATTTTATCCAAAGCTTTAGTGATGATTATGGTGACGGAAATGAATTAATAAATAATAAGCTGTCACTTATTCTTGATCATCCTGATCATCTATGGTACTTTTTAAATCATGTACAAAAAAAAAGTTGCTAAATATTGTTAAAGCTTACCTTAAAAAGAGAGATATTTGTTTACATAAAAGTGTGTGTACTATATAAATATGTGCTACCAGTATCTCTATTGTTAAACTAGTGTGTTAAAATACACTTTTAATGCTCTTTGAAATTTTTCGTATTGGCGAGCATCATATATGCAGTTACATAGAACGTCAGAATAATAAAAAAAAACTGCATCGGAGCCAATTTATTAGGCTATTGTTTAACACACTTGATGAAGCTTTATCTTTTAAGGCAATCCCTGCTTAAGGATGTTGGCTGGGCAAGCTTTGACAGTTTTAAGTCTAAGAATTTTATTTTTTAAATCATAGTTTTATTTGACAACAGATTTTTTGCATTTGATATGGATATAATGTAGCATTTAAGAAGGTAACATCAACTTTTAAACATTAAAAAAAAAATTCCCATCATTTATTACCACTTTTTGTTATCTATGAGTAGAATGTATTCTTTTGCTATAGATTTTTTTTTTAAATAGTGGAATACATATACTGATAAAAACAAGTTTAGCAAGTAAATAACATATAAATCCCGTTGACCAGATCCTAGGATATGTGTAGAAGCGGTCATGGGCAATATAACGTACATAATTATCAGTTATATTAAATGAATGTCTCAAAAGAAATATGTGAAAACAATAGCAACATGTGGTAATCTACATGTTTTACAGAAGTTACAATTTCGTTCTTAAATGTAAAGGGAGGTAATTTCACAAATGGTAAACTTTGGCTCCCTAAATCTTTATAATAGCTAGGAAATTGTCGATTGTTATAGCTTTTTTATAACTTGAGACCCATAAGTAATTTTGTAATGTTTAATTTTGCTCTTTACCTTATTTGTATTTTTAAATGTGAAATAGTATGTTTTAACTAAATGGGAGATAACTCTGATACTTACATTGGAATACAAAAAGTAAGTGAAAAAGAAGATCAACCTAAGTCATGCATACCGATGATTTAAAATACTTCACAATATAAAATAACATTATATTTAGTTAAGCTAGATGTGCACAAGGGCTTGCTAAACTTTATTTTTTCGGTATATATAAAAATCGAAACTCAGTTAATTTTATTCTCGATCTCTGTTTCAAAATTGTGTTTACAGTATTTTTACAGTGAAAATGTCAAAATGACTCCAAAATGTGTGTAATTTAAAGAATATTTAATAAGAATTAATTGAACGCCAGATGACCTATAATTTGTTTTGTTTCAAAAGGTCCTATGGCATTTCGTAATAGGACAATGACAGGACCTTGTCATATGAAAGTTTTAAAAAAAAGTTCAGCATTAGAACATACTTTTTTTTATATCTTGAATTATCATTTTGGTCAAAACAAATTTCTTTTGGGGTATTTTTGCTTTTTACGAATGAGGATTACAACTGATTGTGTATTTTTGAAAGATATGTATATATGTAATCAAAAATTAATAGTTTTTCATTAAATGTAGTTCTGATTTTTTTTTAAAATGTTCATCGACACTATTGTATCTCCTTTCAGTGAAATTTTGGAGTTATAAACATGCATCTTCTTCTAAGACGTCTAGTGCAAAAGAAGTGTGATGACCTACCATTTTTTTTAAATAATAAATTTTGTATCAATATGATACAAATAAGCTTTAGATGTCAATTTAAAAAAAATTCTCAGCACTAGTCCTTTCCCAGCCTTAAAATAGTATACACAACACGGAATGTCTTTTCATAAGAGTATGCAGATAGGCTGCTTTAAACTTCAAACCAGCAAGCTTCCAGACCCTGTTGATCAGCCAAAATCCCATGTTCAAACTGAAATATTTCTTTCAACTATAACTTTTTCAATGAGTGTTTTTCATTGTGAAACTTTCAGGAGAGTGTCATGTTTGCTAATCTTGATTTTGTAATTTTAAGTAAGATTTTCAACATTTTATACCTAAGGTTGAGCTTGAAATTTTGACTAAAAAGTTCCGAGATTACGGGGCCTGTGCTACCAAGATGCTGAGGTGACAAATTTCAAGTCTGGTTTAATAGTCTGTTTCAATGGTTCGTCTATGAAGGTCTACTTAACTGTACTGTGTCATTTTTAATAGTCCTCTTTGCAATAATGAAGTTGGAAAACTGTCCATGGATCTTTGTTTTGTGTTTTTTATTAAATGATATGGATAAACATGAGACCACCTAGCTACATTGTAGTAACTTATTCTGTAACTCATTCTGTCAGTCTTGTGGGAACTCCTGGTAAAGATTGAATGATTTGTCTGTTTAAACAGTGTTTTACCTCATGTTTAGCACATTTTAGGCCACATATGAGTCAATTTTTTGTGGTAGAGGCAAACAATCCATTTTTTTCTTGGGTAGAACCAGTACTGATCTGCCATCTGTAAGAATAGACAATTTCTCACAAGTTGAGATCTCAGTGGGATTCGAACCTGCAGCGGTGAGAGGCAAGAAGGTTTACAACGAAACGTCGCAAACCCTCGACCATGGAGGCACTACTTGAAGATCAATGCATAGTTCCGAGCAGTCAAACAAGCTTATAGATACCCCAGAGTTTGACCCAATCAAAAGTACATTCGGTATTTACACATGTTGTCTAACTTCAACACATGTAAGGTTATAGATGACGATCAATTTTTTTCCTGGGTTGGGCTAGTACTGTACACTTCTCGCCATCCGTAAGAATCGGCATGTTGTCTCACAAATAATGTAAACTACAATGTAGCACAAGGTCAATGTTGTGAGCACTTGACCCGTGAACAATACAGGGTAGAGTTTGAAACTGAATGTTGGAACTATGCATTGCTTGTAATGGACGATTGTCAGCCAGGCAATGTGACATCACAAACGTTCACTTGACCTTTGACCACTATATTAATGTTGACCGGTGACATCACCATTCATATGCAAATTGCCAACCAGTTATTCACTGGTCATGTTGACAAGAGAAACCTTACACTGACCAATACATGGCTGGTTGGCAGATTTAAATAACAATACACTGTTATGTAAACAGTCGATGCTCCTGTAGAGATAAATCCTATGGAACAACGCAATAAAAGACAAATCTGAAATTAGTGAATATAATTGTATTATTTCATTTTAGTCTTCTATAACATGTGTGTTTGAGATAGAAACTTTATTTATTATCATGTTTATTCCTACTGAAAGTGGTATTTCATAAACTGTTCAACCAATATATACTGGCGGCCAATAAAAACACACCAGTAGATTATATGGATGTAAAATTGTATTTCGGAAGTAATTTATAATAATAAGGGCATATTTTAAAATTGAAGAATATTAGAACACTTGCAAACAAAGAGTTTCTCAAAATTCCTAAACATGATGCATAGTGTTTAATGAAAGTCACACGGGTAGAGAACAAAATTCGCACATTTTAAAACCGGGCATGTCCAACTGTTTTTCCGTTCTTAAGAATAAATTAAAGAAATTATACCGACCTCACGTTATTCCAGCAAGATTACGCCATGCCATACTCAGCTAGAGTTACCAGTGATGTTATCTTGCTGACTTAACGTCATTATCTTGCTGAAATATCGTGACATTGGTATAAATTCTTTGGAACGGTAAAAAGGTTGTACATACCCGGTATTAAAATGTGTGCCATTTTTATTTTTTTGCCCGTGCAAGTTTCACTGAACACTATGCATCATGTTTAGGAATTCTGAGACAGTGTTTGCAATTCATAATTAATATCCTTTAATTTCAAAATATGCGCTCATTACTATAAAATTACTTCAGCAATACAATTTAACACCCATATAATCTACTGGTGCGTTTTCAATGACCGCCAGCATATATGTGCATGTATTTGTATAAACCATATACAGCTGTCACCACAAACATGTTTATTTTTAACCCTTAACCCACTAAGCACGACTATAACAGCCTTTGCATCCATTGTAAACCCTGATCAGCCTGAGAGTTACTCGCAGGCTGATCAGGGTTTACAATGTCTGGCTGCCGATTCCCCAAAACACCCCATTGTCACATAAATGGAATGGTTTTAATTCAAAGAATTGAATTTTAATTGAATTGGGTTTTAAGGTGCACCAACACATGAAAGTTATATGGCGCCTAACAGGCATGAACATGCCAGGCTCATCCTCCATGTACATCGAGATAAAATATGGAAAATGGGCCTAGAACATTCTCCCCTGAACTGCAGAGTTGCTGCAAATTCTATCGTAGAAACTCCATTTACGCTGGAGCCACGTTTATTGTATTTCTGCCACTGCTCTTTTGATGTGAGCGAGATGGCACCTGAAACAATGCAGGGATCATGATGATCTTTAATGAACATGAACAAAAAATGATAAAATGAACATGAATTTGGGGGGATTCTACCCCTCTGCCTACCGTCCAAAGGAATCTGCAGTGGCCCTATTCTTTGCCCCGTGACCAAACGAGGGCCTTAATTCAAAGAAAGAACAGAACAGTCCATTATATATATGTAGCGGGTTAAGGGTTAAATTGTGGAGCTTGAGGCCCATGGCTAAAACAATACAAATGTGACATTGTCCCTTTCTACTGAGATAATCATGTGTCGGTGATATTATACAAGTTACATATAGGTAATGTTACACAAAGTTACATGTATATTAAAGGGACTGGTGGCAATTTGGACATTATGGGTGTCATTCCAATACAACCACGAACCTTCGTTTTTCTCACGAACGTTTTCAAAGAAAATTAAAAGACGTCACATTTTTTTGACGGTTTAGCGTCACATTGACTGGATTTGTGACAGGTTATGCACTATTTAATAGTCATTTTTTATTAATGTCAACCAATTGTATTGCAGGATTTTTGTCAAGTGCATTAGAATTATTTTTTTAACCTTTTTTATGGATTGCAAAGATGTGGTGCGTAATATACGCCGGCATACAAAAATCTAAAATAAATTTGGTGACCGAAGAATAATCGAAGAACAGATTCTTGATCCAAGAACCTTTTTTCAGAGCTTTCTACTTTTCCTATATTTGAAGTGCCACTAGATAAAATGTATTTTATGAACGTTTCACAATGATAAACATGTCTGGCACCATTCCTGTCATGTTTCAAGATGTAAAGTGAATCAAAATTTAAAAAGCGAGTGAAAGCAGCTGCTGAAAATAAAATAAGACAATCATTTAAATTTTTCCCACAACTTGGACAAAGGAACATAGTTAAGTCTCACGTTTTGACAAACAACTGAACTGAACAGTGTTTTTAGCATAACAACACAATGCATTTATTTTCTTGACAAGACAGGCTATGCAAAAAAGAGGAGTCGAACAAATAGTATATTTGGCGCCAAGTCGGATATGAACTTTCTGGTTCCAAGCCTCATTTACACCGAGATAAACCAGAGATCTTAGAAGCAGAAATTGGGCATATACTCAAAACTCACATAATCTCGTATGCCACAAGGTAAAACTGCAAAATCTCGTTCTTTTTTTTTCTCATCTTACATATAAGATAGAATAAATAATATAATATCACTGCATGCAGGATATAATTCTTTTTAATTTGAGACCAGTTGCAGACTCATGCTGTGAAAAATAACGAATTCTATGCAGTTACAAAATTTAGCAAAACTACAACAGCAGTAAGTAGCATAAAATAGGACATAGACTATGTTACTAAAAATGTCGACAATTTTTTTAAAAAAAGAAATACTTTGAAAATACAACCGCATTTCAAACATTTTTGTTTAATTAGAATCCATTTGCAGTCTGTTGCTTTAAATGGAAGTGCAAACCTGAATTTTTTAATATGTTCTATCTGAAAGAATAAGTTGCGAATCTCTGGTTTATTATGTCTCTGGATACACATATGAGGCTAGTATTCAAAAACTTCACAACCGCTGGAGAAATGGAACACTTTTATCTCCAACTATTAAAAATATCAGTTGACTTCTACAATCAAGCACAGGTTAGACAGTGGTCCCAACTCTTGGTCCTCTTGATCGCCCCCGAACCACACGGGACATCAACGCACAAAAACAATAACAAAAGCACATAAATATTGATTATCACAATATTGCACAAGTTCAAGTATTAAAAAATATACAACAAATCCTCCGTAACAAAGATATTTCCCAAATTTAAAGATATAGAAAATATGCAGATAACATAAATATTTATGTATAAATCAACAAGTGAGAACATGAATATAAATTTCTATCGCTATACTTCAAACTACTGAAAAAATGGTTCCGACTGACTTTACAAGTGTACACGGCTTCCTGGATGGTAAGTACAGACCCAGTTGCATTCAAGTACCCCAAAAATGCATTCCGTTTGCGCTCCATTGCATTTCATTCGTGCTCCATTTGCATTTCATTTTTAAAAGTGCATTTCAGTGGTTGCATTCATTTTCAGTGTTCAGCATTTTAAAAAATGCATTCATCGTTCATTTTGCGTTTAGTGCATTTATTTGGGGGTACTTGGAACGTAACTGCGTCTGTAAGCCATGGCTTACTACAAATAGCATAACCATTTTATCCAACTGTTTATTTAACTCTTCACCTGCTAAGCACCACTATAATAGCCTTTGCGGCCATTGTAAACCAGACCAGCCTGCGAACTTGCAGGCTGATCAGGGTTTACAATGTCCGGCTGCTGATCCCAAAAAAACCTTTGTCACATAAATGGAATGGTCTTAATTCAAAGAAAGAACAGTCCATTATATATATGTAGCGGGTTAAGGGTTAGGTAAAAGATACTCAGTCACACACAGATCTTGTTAACGATATTATATCAGTATTAGAAAACATAATTAGTAGATGAGTGGTTAATTACCGCATTTTGGCATCCGTACAATTATGGAAACTCGCAACCGTGCCCAATCAGGCATAAGGGAGTCAAAGGCAAATTTTAATAACAGAATTTTCTTTTGAAATATTTTAATTGTTTTTAATTTCTTCTCCTACTTTCTACTTTCCTTACTTCAATCGGATTCATTATTCGTATTTCATAAAAGATAAGTACAGGATAGATAGAAGAGTGTATAGAGAAGTACAGGATAGATAGAAGAGAGTATAGAGAAGTACAGGATAGATAGAAGAGAGTATAGAGAAGTACAGGATAGATAGAAGAGAGTATAGAGAAGTACAGGATAGATAGAAGAGAGTATAGAGAAGTACAGGATAGATAGAAGAGAGTATAGAGAAGTAAAGGATAGATAGAAGAGAGTATAGAGAAGTACAGGATAGATAGAAGAGAGTATAGAGAAAGAGTACTACAACACATACCAATGCTTTTATTTTTTATGCATGATTCTGTCAGATGACCTTTATAACATTTATTTGCTTTAACAAAAACGTACAGATGTTTACTAACGGGCTTAAAGCCTAAGAAACACAAAACAATACAATAACAATAGGAGTTCTTAAGAAAATAGAGTCAATATTGAGTATTAGAAAACATAATTAGTAGTTTAGTTATTAAGTGCCCAAACGGGCAAAAGAAAGCAGATCCTGGACGAATGCCAAGAACAGCTGGGTTCTGAGATTATTGTTCAGAGCACTTGTTTCAGCCAAAGGTTATTTGGCAATGACTTGAATAATTTTCGCTATACGCACACAAACTGTACATCATTCAAACTGGTATATTTAGTGGTGAATAAATATATACCTTAGTTTTGAAAATCGGTTGAGAAATAAATATTTAACAGCCAAATTGATTTTTTGATGGGGCTTTTCCCATGTAAACTCCTTGTTGCTGGGACAGCAGAAAATTATGGTAAGAAATCACAAATAACTTCAGTTAGCTTCAATAGTTTGCTATAAAACTTTCATGATAAAACTTTCATGATGTCTTAATTTACATTTGCCCAACACATTGAAACCATTTTTGGAAAAATATTCTGAATTTTTTAATTTTTTTTCTACTAATTTTCGATGCAGCAGAATTTTGCACTGAAAATGCCCTATCAAAAAAAACTTTCGAACGTGAATGTTTTATTTCCCGACCAATTTGAAAAAGTAAGGTATTTTTATTTACCCCTAAAAATGTCTTTCATTGATATACAACTGATTTAGGTCATCGTTGAATTTGGTCTACAAAGTTCAAAAATCCTTTGGCTGAAACAAGCGCCCCCAACAATTGCTTTGCCTGACAACTAAATCAGGATAATAATGCCGTGATTTCTCCTTTTTTAAAACTCTACTATATACACAGATCTGTAATAAATGCATCGTGGGGAAAATATTGAGATTAAAACCCTTATTAATTATGCAAGAGGAGTAACACCATGTGAATAGTGGTAAATTCGAAACACAGATCATTCAACTATAAACAGTCTATCAAATAATTGTAGAATTGTGTAGAATTTGCTTATCAGATTGTCAAGAAACTCACTGCTCAATAAGTAAAGCAAACACTTAAAATATTCATTTTCTTCAAAACATGAAACTCAATGTGTTCTCAGAACACAGTGAGTCGTATATAGGAGACACACAATGTGTTCTGAGAACACAGTGAGTCCTATATAGGAGACACTCAATGTGTTCTGAGAACACCCAGTCCTATATAGGAGACACTCAATGTGTTTTGAGAACACAGTGAGTCCTATATAGGAGATACTCCATGTGTTCTCAGAACACAGTGAGTTCTATATAGGAGATACTCAATGTATTCTCAGAACACAGTAAGTCCTATATAGGAGATACTCAATGTGTTCTGAGAACACCGAGCCCTATATAGGAGACACTCAATGTGTTCTGAGAACACCCAAGTCCTATATACGAGACACTCAATGTGTTCTGAGAACCAGAACACAGCGAGTTCTATTTTTTTTGCATAAAAAAAGGATATTTTGAGTGTTTGCATTACTCACTGAGTAATCAGTTTCTTGACCTTTTGATACAACAAATTCTAAACCAAAAATAATGCTAAATAATAATTCTAAATGATTTAAGAGACTGTTTATAATGTGTTCACTGCTTGATAAATGAATTGTTGCTTAGCTTTTCAACATGTTACCTTAGCTTATTTAAAGCCGCCCCAGAGAGAGGGGAAGGATATATAGGAAGCCAGGAACCATGCACTACTCTTACTAGTGCATAACATCCAATGGTTCTTTTAAGTGCTCGGAGGCTAGAACTCCAATACATTGGACAATCATTACATTCCTATCTGAAAAATGATTTTTAGGAAAGTCACTTGGCAGTGGTCACACTAAAGAAGTAACTCGGTGGCGCCAGTGCGGCTTGACCACATATCTCCGTATACAGTCACCCATGCTATCCAGTACACACTTCCGAACTACACCTTGACTAGACGGCCATACCCATATACTAGGCTACATATTTATCGGGTCGACAGAGGCAAATAAGGGCGACTTCGTCACATCAAGATTTATTTGTTTACAACATTCCTTTTATAATCAAAAACATTATACACACCAAAATATAAATACACCAAAATATAAATATGATATGTCGAGTTGTACACGCTAAATAATGCTGAGATATTGTGCAATATATTTGTTTAACAACTAAATATAATCTCCCTTCTTCATAACCTGGTATTTCCTGAACCATAACAATTAAATAATTTTGCCATTGAAAAGCTCCTTCGTCACAACAATGAAAAATACCATACCTGGTAATCGCCAAAGTTTGTATCTTTCGTAGCATTACAAATGTTGATATAATTTGCCCTTCAGGTCTTCTGAAAGGCAATAATAGTGACACAGCCATTTTTATTATTGAGAGTTCTGAAAAGCTTGTTCAAGGGTGAAAGAATTATCAAAATCGGATGATAAACAAAGAAGATATGACCATTTGAAGGTTGTTTTAAAATGGATATGGAAGTCGCCATTTTGAGAACTATGACATCACAGTTCTAAATAACCATATATTAACTGATTTATAGAGGGAAAATCACAGCAAAGGTATGACAAATGAGTATACTAAAGTGGTATAATGCATTATATGCCCAGTGAAGGATTCTGCATTCATTTGCAGTGATTTTCTTTGCTTAAATATAATATTTACCAATATGCCATACATGGTAATTTGGAACAATGATTTCATAGTTCTCAAAATGGCGGCTTCCATATCCGTTTTAGAACAACCTTCAAATGGTCATTATCTTCTTTGTTTAGTATCCTATTTTGATAATTCTTACAACTTTTTCCAAGTTTTTCAGAACTCTCAATAATAAAGATTGATTGGATGTGTCGCTACAGTCCTTATAAGCACAACACATTTCAATTTCAAAGTCTTCAAAATCATTACACACTGACTTGGTGTCTTTTAAATCATTACACACTGACTTGGTGTCTTCAAAACCTTAACACATTGAACTGAATCTTCAAAATCATTACACACTGAATTAAAACTTCAGAACCATTACTCATCAAAGTGAATCTTCAAAATCAGTACACATCGAATCTTCATTACACATTAAACTGAATCTTCAAAACCATTACACATTGAATTGAATCTTCAAAACCATTACACATTGAATTGAATCTTCAAAACCATTACACATCGAACAGAATCTTCAAAACCATTACACACTGATTTGAATCTTCAAAACCATTACAAATCGAACTGAATCTTTAAAACCATGACAAATTGAATTGAATCTTCAAAACCATTATACATTGAACTGAATCTTTAAGATCATTACACATTGAATTAAAACTTCAGAACCATTACATATCAAACTGAATCTTCAAAACCATAACACACTGAATTGGTGTCTTCAAAACCATTACGCATTGCATTGACAACTAAATACTTCTTACACGATTTCTTATTCCGTACATATCAGAGATTCTTTATATAACACATTTTTACTATCATTGCTGATTCAATCAGCTTTTGTTCAAGACCGTTTGATCTACAAATACACTATATTGTAAAGTGGCAATGCCAATCGTTTTTAATAGAGTTACTAAGATTAATGCACCAATTCTGAATTATTTTCCAGTTTCCATTCCATTCTAAACCATTTCATTCTAAACAGTGTTAAATTATTTTGTCAGATTTTTATATTTAGAATTTTTGTAAATCTTGATTTCAAGAAACTCATTTCTCAGTGTAGAATCAAAACTCAATCAGTTCTAAGAATGGATTGAGTCTCTCCACTTTTGCTTAATTAAAGGTTTTCATTGGTCCAATTTTTATCACTTCATACTTCTAAACTAATCAGAATGCTTCATTCTTATTAAAAATTAATTGCTTTTAACATGACATCACATTCTTGTATTATAACATCACTTCCTGGTATTAGGACATCCCTTTGTACTATTGTGATGTCACATCTTTACACTCAGTCTGTTCTGAGAACTGATTGTGTAAATTACTGTAAAAACAACAACAACCAGATTTAGACTGTGTCTCTCATTGAGCAATGAGTTTCTTGAAACCAAGAATCACAAAATTCTAAATATAAAATAATTCTAAAATGAGTTAATAAACTGTTTCTACCGGTAATGCCCAGCAGTGTATGAGTTGACCAAAGTGGAATTTTTGAAATCCAGATGTTATTATGGATTGTCAAATCATGTTTGGATTATTGTGTATGAACCCTTGGTATATCTGTGTCTGGAACACAACTCATCCCCTCACATTAAACATACCTTGATTCATTTACATAAACAAACTCATTCCCTCAAAATAAATCCTCTTTTACTTGAAATTTACATGAAGTACACAAACTTCCATGAAACTTATCATATATTACCCTTACATCTTTATCAGAAGTACCGATATGTGCTAACAAGTTAAAAATTTATTGGTATTTTAGGCAAACTTAGTTCATCATACACATCCACATTTTATCCCATTTGTTGTGTGTTCACTAATTCACATATTTATCAAATTTTAGTATATATCAGACAAAGGTGTAAAGGTAATATATGTGAAGGTTCTGGTATATTAATATTCAGACATGTAGTATCGAGTTATGTTTGTCTAGTACACAGAAATGGACATAAAACTTTAATCCAAGTACCACTTGGATGTTAGTTTCCGTAATATATTGATATAGAATTTTTGTATAACATGTATAACTGATATACAAGCGTGACAATGACTGATATTTTAGATAATAACAATTCAGCCTGAGGCTGATCTGGCTGGTATATCAGTAGATGACAATTCAGCCTGAGGCTGATATGGCTGGTATATCAGTTGGCTGGTACATCAGTAGATGACAATTCAGCCAAAGGCTGATATGGCTGGTATATCAGTAGATGACAATTCAGTCTGAGGATGATATGGTTGGTATACTAGTAGACGACAATTCAGTCTGAGACTGATATATCAGCAGATGACAATTCAGTCTGAGGCTGATATGACTGTTATACTAGGAGATGACAATTCAGTCCAAGGCTGATATGGCTGGTATACCAGTAGATGACAATTCAGTTTGAGGCTGATATACCAGTAGATGACAATTCAGTCTGAGGCTGATATACCAGTAGATGACAATTCAGTCTGAGGCTGATATACCAGTAGATGACAATTCAGTCTGAGACTGATATGGCTGTTATATCAGTAATGACAATTCAGTCTGAGGCTGATATATCAGGGGATGACAATTCAGTCTGAGGCTGATATGGCTGGTATACCAGTAGATGAAACATCAGTCTCAGGCTGATATGGCTTGTATATCAGTAATGATCAGATGACAATTCAGTCCGAGGCTGATATGGCTGGTATACCAGTGGATTCAATTCAGTCTGAGGCTGACATGACTGGTATATCAGTAGATGACAGTTCAGTCTGAGGCTGATATGGCTGGTATATCAGCAGATGACAATTCAGTCTGAGGCTATACCAGTAATGCCAATAGTCAGAGTCTGATATTGTTGGTATATCAGTAGATGACAATTCAGTCTGAGGCTGATATGGCTGGTGTTTCAGTAAATGACAATTCAGTCTGAGGCTGATATGGCTGGTATATCAGTAGATGACAATTCAGTCTGAGGCTATACCAGTAAATGCCAATACAGTCTGAGGCTGATATGATTGGTATATCAGTAGATGACAATTCAGTCTGAGGCTGATATATCAGTAGATGGAAATTCAGTCTGAGGGTGATATGGCTGGTATATCAGTAGATGACAATTTAGGTTGATATGGCTGGTATATCAGTAGATGACAATTCAGTCTGAGGCTGGTATATCAGTAGATGAAAATTCAGTCTGAGGGTGATATGGCTGGTATATCAGTAGATGACAATTTAGGTTGATATGGCTGGTATATCAGTAGATGACAATTTAGGTTGATATGGTTGGTATATCTACTAGTAGATGACAATTTAGTCTGATGGTTTCATCTTATCTCAGAACGGCTCTTTATTCCAACAATAATGAGTTTTCCGTCGCGTAGACCGGCCAACAGGTGACTATTCCCATTGGTTAATGCCAAACTATGGACAGGTACGTACAGCGGTACAGATGTGATTTCTCGTAACCTGGAAATAAATATATATCTGATATTAGACATCATGTAAACAACGTCATGATTTCTCTTACAAATTGCCGCATTATACAAGGTAAATAGACAACATTAATGTGAAACTATTACGTCGTAGCTGTGTTATGTGATAAACAGAATCTTACATTCATGATTGTGTATTATTGACTTTAATAAACTCATTGGATAAAAAGATAGAATACTTGGCACAGCCTTGTATCATATCATTTTATCCAACTCATTTATTAAAATTAATAATACACAGTCACTCATGTTATACATGTTATCCCCAGTGATAAACTTTTACCCTTTATTTTCTTCTTTCCTGTGAAATACTTACCCGACAATATTTTATACATGTACACCCCAGTGATAAAATTTATACAATATACTTACCCAAAGGTTTCATACAAGGTGATATTTCCCTGTACGTCCCCAGTGATCAAGTAATCTCCCTTTACTATCATGTGACCAATACCATACTGAACTTGCTCTGTACAAATGTGTTTTCCATTTATAGAGTACAGATGAAGAGAGGTAATTTCCTGGACAAAAGAAAAAAGAAGTCAAAACACTGAATTGTAACAATAACCTTTATATGCGTAATATTACAAATCACAACTTGAATTGGGACTTACGGCTAACACAAGTCATATGGCATTAAACAGTTTAGTTCTACATGTAGAGTAGACCTGGAGTTCATTGGACAGTACCGGCCGCCATTAACTATAATATGACATAATGCCGGGTAAAAATGCAGCTGAGGATCATCGGTGTTTTCCCTTCGACTTTGACTATCACATTAATCAAGAGCTGTCGTAGAACAGCCCAGACCGACCAATCAAAATGTGAAATCTCTCTTCATACAAAGGTGGGTGGGGGGGGGGGGGGGGGGGGGGGAACATACCCGAATATGATTGAGGATAAGAAGAGTAAAACATATGGTCAGTAACAATAGAGTCGATGTTTATCTAA
>JAWPHD010021886.1:0-26836 GCA_037043455.1 Cyrtodaria siliqua
CTCATCTGTAATATACATACCATCCTCTTATATTATTTATCATACTCTAATATATGTTTCTCATCCTCTTTCTATATGTTTCTCATCCTCCTATATATGTATCATATCCTCCTATATATTTATCATCCTCTAATATATATTTATCATCCCCATCTATATATTTATCATCCTCATCTATAGATTTATCATCCTCATCTATGTATTGATCATCCTCATCTATATATTAATCAACCTCATCTATATATTTATCAACCTCATCTCATCTAATATTTATCAACCTCATCTATATATTTATCAACCTCGATCTATATATTTATCATTCTCTATGTATCCTCATCTATATATTTATCATCCTCATCTATATATTTATCTATTTATCATCCTCGTCTATGTATTTATCATCCTCTATGTATTTATCATCCTCATCTATATATTTATCAACCTCATCTATATATTTATCAACCTCATCTATATATTTATTATTCTCGATGTATTTATCATCCTCATCTATTTATTTATCTATTTATCACCCTCATCTATATATATATCATCCTCTATGTATTTATCATCCTCATCTATATATTTATCATCCTCATATATATATTTATCATTCTCATCTATGTATTTATCATCCTCATCTATTTATCATCGTCATCTATGTCTTTATCATCCTCATCTATATATTGATCATCCTCATCTTTGTATTGATCATCCTCATCTATATATTGGTCATCCTCATCTCTATATTTATCTTGATCATCCTCATCTATGTATTTATCATCCTCATATACATATTTATTGTCCTCATCTGTATATTTATCATCCTCATCTAGGTATTTATCATCCTCATCTGTATATTGTTCATCCTCATCTATAAATTTATCATCATCTATGTATTTATCATCCTCATCTAGGTATTTATCATCCTCATCTATTTATCATCATCATCTATGTATTTATCATTGTCATCATCATCCTCATCTATATATTGATCATCCTCATCTCTATATTTATTATTCTCGATGTATTTATCATCCTCATCTATATATTTATCATCCTCATCTATATATTGATCATCCGATCATCCTCATCTATATATTGGTCATCCTCATCTCTATATTTATCTTGATCATCCTCATCTATGTATTTATCATCATCATATACATATTTATTGTCCTCATCTGTATATTTATCATCCTCATCTAGGTATTTATCATCCTCATCTGTATATTGCTCATCCTCATCTATGAATTTATCATCCTCATCTATAAATTTATCATCATCTATGTATTTATCATCCTCATCTAGGTATTTATCATCCTCATCTATTTATCATCATCATCTATGTATTTATCATTGTCATCATCATCCTCATCTATATATTGATCATCCTCATCTCTATATTTATTATTCTCGATGTATTTATCATCCTCATCTATATATTTATCATCCTCATCTATATATTGATCATCCGATCATCCTCATCTATATATTGGTCATCCTCATCTCTATATTTATCTTGATCATCCTCATCTATGTATTTATCATCATCATATACATATTTATTGTCCTCATCTGTATATTTATCATCCTCATCTAGGTATTTATCATCCTCATCTGTATATTGTTCATCCTCATCTATGTATTTATCATCCTCATCTATAAATTTATCATCATCTATGTATTTATCATCCTCATCTATGTATTTATCATCCTCATCTATTTATCATCCTCATCTATGTATTTATCATCGTCATCATCATCCTCATCTATATATTTATCATCCTCATCTCTATATTTATTATTCTCGATGTATTTATCATCCTCATCTATATATTTATCATCCTCATCTATATATTTATCTATTTATCACCCTCATCTATATCATTATCATCCTCTATGTATTTATCATCCTCATCTATATATTTATCATCCTCATATATATATTTATCTATTTATCATTCTCATCTATCATCGTCATCTATGTCTTTATCATCCTCATCTATATATTGATCATCCTCATCTTTGTATTGATCATCCTCATCTATATATTGGTCATCCTCATCTCTATATTTATCTTGATCATCCTCATCTATGTATTTATCATCCTCATATACATATTTATTGTCCTCATCTGTATATTTATCATCCTCATCTAGGTATTTATCATCCTCATCTGTATATTGTTCATCCTCATCTATGTATTTATCATCCTCATCTATAAATTTATCATCATCTATGTATTTATCATCCTCATCTATGTATTTATCATCCTCATCTATTTATCATCGTCATCTATGTATTTATCATCCTCATCATCATCCTTATCTATATATTGATCATCCTCGTCTCTATATTTATCTTGATCATCCTCATCTATGTATTTATCAACCTCTTCTATATATTTATCATCCTCATCTATGTATTTATCATTCTCATCTACATATTTATTGTCCTCATCTGTATATTTATCATCCTCATCTAGGTATTTATTATCCTCATCTGTATATTGTTCATCCTCATCTATGTATTTATCATCCTCATCTATATATTTATCATCATCTATGTATTTATCATCCTCATCTATATATTTATCATCATCTATGTATTTATCATCCTCATCTATATATTTATCATCCTCATCTATATATTTATCATCTTCATCTGTATATTTATCATCTTCATCTATGTATTTATCCTAATCTATGTATTTATCATTCTCTTCTATATATTTATCATCCCCATCTATGTATTTATCATCCTCATCTATATATTTATTGTCCTCATCTAGGTAGTTATCTTCCTCCTCTATATATTTATCATCCTCTTCAATGTATTTATCATCCTCTTCAATGTATTTATCATCCTCTTCAATGTATTTATCATCCTCTTCAATGTATTATCATCCTCTTTTATATGTTCATCCTCCTGTGTATATATGTCAACCTCCTCTATATTTATCTTTCAGGATCTGGAGGACAGAATACGCAATGAGTATGTGATGCAAAAAAGTGACCCAAAATACATAGAACAAAAGAGACGCTTTGAATATCTACACGGTAAACTCGCATTCATCAAAAAATTGATATTAGACTTTGATCAAAGGCACTTGACTGCCTCGTCTTAGCACTGACTTGGCCCGATTGCTCAAAGCTTTACACGGATCACCAAGGATTTATTTATTAGCGCTTCTTCCAAAAACAGGTGACCTGTGATTGGCCAAGATAAAGTCACCCTTCCAGATAAAGATAACGTGATGTACCATGTGACAGAAAATGTGATGTGAATCCTTCCATATATAGATGTCATGTGATCAAGCAGTCATCCTTCAATCTTGTCCTGTGATCAAGTCGTATCATGTGATCCTCATGTGGGAATTATGGGTAACATGTGTTATATATATTTAGGTATATATATGGTGTTAATTCTGTTCATGGTATGATGTATATCATAAAATGGGTACTGTGGATATTTAATAACAATCTGACTTTTATGTGGTAAAATACTAAAATAAATAAATAATGGGTACTATTTTAAATGCCATTTTATCTGTTTCTAGTTGCCATAGTGTCTTTGATGATAAATTAGCTGGTTGTTTGTTAAGTCGCAATGTAGTATGTGATAAACTGGGTATTTTCTTTCTCCTTGAGGCATAATAAACACTGTGCTATTCATCAGGAATCTTATTTGGTTGAATTATTCATATAAATTGAATATTTCAATGAAATTTGCAGAAATGGGTTTGTTTTTTTACGCTTTCAGTTAAAACAGGAATAATTTCTAAAATATCTTAAAAAGGAAACTTATTCTTGAGAGTTCTGAAAAACGTGGGAAAGGATGCAAGAATTATAAAAATCGAAAAATAAATAAAGAAAATATGACCATTTGATGGTAGTTCTAAAATTTATATGGAAGTCACCATTTTGAGAATAGAGACATCTTATTTCTTAATTACCATGTATGGAATATTTATCTTTTTCTGAATTTTTCAGAACTCTAAAGAATAAAGATTGTTCACCTGTACTTGTCGGGGGCCACTTTCCGTCACTTATGTAAACATAAACTAATTTTTCAGACAAATCTATGTATCCTGACAATTTTTACACTTATTTTCTATTAGGTTACCTCTTCCTAGAAATTTGATACCAAAGAATTTTGTTTGATATAAATTATCGAAGTAGCACGTGACCTTTTTATAAATAGACCAAAACTGAGAAATCATTTTGTTTACAAGCCCAGCTTCCATCATGTATGTTATCGAGTGATAGATTCAACTAGGTCAAGATACAGTAAACTTTTATGAATAAGAAACTTGTTTGCAACTCTATTCAACAATTTCGTTGTAAAAATGGTATGTTTGCATTGTTCCATCAGTCACCTCGATCGTTATAACAATGCGCCTGGTAACATCAATGTAAAATGTTCAATGACGACAATTACACTGTAAAGATGGGTAACTCTGTGTAAATCAAACAGATACAGGTTGTACGAGTAGCTTCTCTTCGGTTAAACTATATAATCACGGTATATTTTAACTGCGTCCACTGATATGACGTCATTAGTGTTATTTTTTTAATAGTTTATGCGCGCGCATCCCCAACGCCATATCAGGAAGTAAACACATTTTTCGGAGAAATCCCTTTCGTTTTTATACCGCTTATTTACTTTTAGGTTGTTTTTCCTGTTTCCAATCTTCAGTTATAAACGTCTGACAATAAGTGACATCGCGTAAGTAATTTGCAGTGTAAAAACGTTTTTTAAATGAGAATGACGGAAACTGGGCTTGGACGGAAACTGGCCTCTAACGAGTATGCCAACAAAGTGAATTGCTAAAAACATGGGCAAATCAAATGAGGCATAATATTTAGGGCATGGTTGCTGTGGTTATAAAATGCATGTTTTACACAATGTTTAGTGCCATCACATATATTAGTTGATAAAATGTTCCAAAACAATATCCAACAAAGAATGTTAAATTTCTGTTCAAGCAATTATCAGTCCAGTATTTTACATAATTTATGTAGGCACATATTGTTTTTGGGAGTACATTTTGTTTATGCCATTGGTTTTAATACTTCTATATATTGTTACACGTTTGTCTTTCATATTGTTACTAAAAGCCACGTGGAGTAAGACAGTTCACGCCTATTTTAAGTCTGTACAAATAATCAATTATGTATGCTTTATTTCCCGATTCTACAATTCCATTCTGCAATCTCGACATGAACAGATCAAAAGGGAGTACATCAGGATTGGTATTTTTTTATTTATTTTTTTAGAATTGTCCAAGAGCATTATTTCTGTATTAAATTAATTATAAAAAGAAACTAAATGAGACGTGAACCACCAAAAGAAATGACACTGACCATATTAAATAAAGGACCTGAAGAAGGTATTTCTATGGTTACGCTCCAGGGTTACTATTTTAAACTTGTCAGTAAAACAAATAAATTGCAATGCGAGCGTCATTTGTGCGTATTGTTGCGTAGATACGCGTGACAATTATTTAAAACTTTAGGATATCTCTATGGCCTGATAAAGACTTTTTGTTATGTATTATTGCAGTTTATTATAGTTATTGTTCCATCTATATCTGTGAACCATTTCACGCATCAAATTTGTAATTTAATTATTTATTTAGTTTTCATTTTTAGCTCTACTGATCAGAGATCAGCAGAGCTTATGCCGTGGTGCGTCGTCCGTCTGTCCGTCTGTCCGTAAACTTTTATTTGTAGCGACTTCACAGCTGAAACTACTGGATGGATATTCATGAAACTTTACAGAAATGTTGCCCATAAAGTCTAGTTGATCCTAGCAAAAATTCATGTTGATGTGAAATCCAAGATGGCCGCCAAAACTAAAAATAGAGTTTTAAAATACAAGTTTGTAGCGACTTCTTCTTGAAAACTATAAGTGATATTGATATGGGACTTTTTCTAAAATGATCAGCATGACATGATGTTGATCCTAGTCAAAAATCGTTTTGATTCAACGTTAAACATGGCTGCCAGCGGCCATCTTTGTTTACATAGAGTTATATAGTAAAAACTTGTAGCGACTACTTCTCTGCAACTACTTGGCGGATTGTCTTGAAACTTTACAGGAATGTTGCTCTTGATGTCTCATTGATCCTAGAAAAATTTCAGGTCGGCCGGAAATTCAAGATGGCCGTCACAGCTAAAAATAGATTTTTAAAAAATAAGTTTGTAGCGACTACTTCTTGAAAACTATAAGTGATATTGATATGGGACTTTTTCTAAAATGATCAGCATTACATGATGTTGATCCTAGTTAAAAATCGTTTTGATTCAACGTTAAACATGGCTGCCAGCGGCCATCTTTGTTTACATAGAGTTATATTGTAAAAACTTGTAGCGACTGCTCCTCTGAAACTACTTGGCGGATTGTCATGAAACTTTACAGGAATGTTGCTCTTGATGTCTAATTGATCCTATCAAAATTTCAGGTCGGCCGGAAATTCAAGATGGCCGTCACAGCTAAAAATAGATTTTTAAAAAAATAAGTTTGTAGCGACTACTTCTTGAAAACTATAAGTGATATTGATATGGGACTTTTTCTAAAATGATCACCATGACATGATGTAGATCCTTGTGGAAAATTATTTTGATTCGACGTTAAACATGGCTGCCAGTGGCCATCTTTGGTTACATAGAGTTATATAGTAAAAACTTGTAGCGACTACTCCTCTGAAACTACTTGACGGATGTTCATGAAACTTCACAGGAATGTTGCTCTTGATGTCTAGTTGATCCTAGAAAAATTTCAGGTCGGCCGGAAATTCAAGATGGCCGCCACAGCTAAAAATAAATTTAAAATAAATAAGTTTGTAGCGACTACTTCTTCAAAACAATAAGAGATATTGATATGGGACTTTTTCTAAAATGATCAGTATGACATGATGTTGGTCCTTGTCGAAAATCGTTTTGATTTGACCTTAAACATGGCTGCTTTGTTTACATAGAGTTATATAATGAAAACTTGTAGCGACTACTTCTTTGAAACTACCTGACGGATTTTCATGAAACTTCACAGGAATGTTGCTCTTAATGTCTTATTGATCTTAGCAAAATTTCAGGTCGGCCGGAAATTCAAGATGGCCGCCACGGTTAAAAATAGATTTTCAAAAAACAAGTCTGTAGCGACTACTTCCTGAAATCAAAATCAATCAGTAGAGCTTCAAGGTCATTGACCTCTTGTTAAATAAATGTATCCCCAAAGCCTGATGTACACTCTTTAAAATTGATCATAAACTACACAATCGACAGATCTTCAAACCATATATAACCTGTGCAGGTGGTGTAGATATACACTGTAAAAGCATCCATGCTCAACATTAGAATGGCCTCGTTATATTGACAAATATTGTCACAGTCTATAATGTTATTATTCATTGGGAAAACAATTTTGCAAAAGTGCTCTACCATATTTCAAAATGGTTGGCATTTTGAAAAACAACTTTTAATACACTAAAAAAGTAAAATAAAAAAATCAATAAAAAATCCCTTTATTGAAATGGGAGACAAAAAAATAGCAAAATTTCAAGCCTGTTCAGTCCTCCTAATTTAAAGGAACACACAGCAGTCATAATTATTTTTTGAAACACACAACATTTCACTCGTTTTTTCTACACAACTTGCATATTTGGGTAGTTAAAACTCCACTGAAAGCTCGACTTGTCAAGTGAGAAAGTGTTGAATCTTACAGGTAGTGGGAGGTATACAATACTGGTTCTGCCAAGGGAAAATGGGATGATCTGCCTTGACCACCACACAAACCAATTGACAATCATATATGGCCTAATGTGCTAAAAACAACATAAAGCACCATTCAATCAAATAATTATTAATATAGTTCAAAGTGAATTATAATTTTTTGGCATATTACTTACTGTACCAGTAATATATTTAAACCTATGGTAGAAAAACGAAAAAATGTCTGACCTTTTATTAAATTATATGCAAGCAGAATTAAAATCAGAATGATACTGGATTAATAAATAAATATGAAGGTGCTGAATTGTAATCTTTGATACAAAAAACTTCGAGATTGCTGTGTGTCCATTTAAAATATGCAGATTAACAGCCTTTCAAAGAGGACAAAAGAGCTGCATATCAAAATTTAGAGGATTGACCGTAAGTTTGAACGGAAAGAACAAACAAATGTAACTGCAACGTCGTTTTTTTTACCACTGCTTGTGTTGGTATCACCTCCATTTATTTCAACAAATCACGTTTTACCATGGTACTGGGTTTGACTTTCCATGGTTTCTATTTTGATTTTTTTTAATCTTCTGCCTTGCATCCATTTCCATTAAATTTACTATATTAGTAAATATTTCCATGACTTCGTACAATAAATTATCATTAATGATCGTCACATGACTGCATCACATGACCAGGGTAGACAACTATTGTCTTGGGCATGTAGCATCCAAGACGTAATTATTACCCCCCTTTATGGATGTCATATGGTTCCTTGACCTGTTTACTGGGTTGCTGACTGGGCTTCAACATGATTTAATATCAAAATGCACATTGTATGTTTTGTAAAGACAGTAAACGTCTCTAAAGTCTTAAAACTAAGCAAGTAACATATGGTGCGTATTGCGTATTGCGTATAAAGTTGGGGCGTGGATGTGTGCATATGGTTTATACCTACAGCTCTGTTTACGGGTACCAGGTTGGGATCCAATCATTTGCTGAGAATTCCAAAAGTTTGGAGAGTGTTGTTATGTCTGGTGTAATTTGGGCGCTGATAACCAAAAGGTGTAACAGAAGCATGGGATGGATAAAATAGCTGGAATGGTTTAGTCTTCTCGGTTGTGTTCAAACCAATTTTATCAGGAGAAACGAATCAGTTTGACTGGTAGAAATAGCGTTATTAAGTGTCTGTCGTCCAATGAAGACCTGTACCAGTCTGTCTGCAGTTACAGTCTGGTCTGGGTCTGCGTTGGATTCTCGGGCTGTTAAGAACGTTATTTCTCGATCTGTAGCTCAAGCAATCAAGTTTACCTCGTGGCCAGCTTGAATCAAATATTTTTTGCCCATGTTGTTTGTTATTGCGGAAACAGTTTCTGTTTTGGTGCGTTATTTTTCGGAGGGCATTTGTTTAAAGATGAAACTATTATTTGGAATAGACTTGTTTCTACGGGGTTTTGTGATTTTGAAATACTAGGGTGCTGAGATGAGAGTATACAATGTATATATTGAATGTGGTCAAACCACTCGAGTGTTGCAAAGAGCGACTGTGTAATGGATAAATGATGATGGAATAAATGATGGATGGGGTTGACATATGACGGCAGTCTTCTCTTGTAAATGTGGCGGAGAAATTTTAAAAAAAGCCTGATCTCGAAAGGTGTGAATTCTAGAGACGTTCAAATGGCTTCATTTTTCCTATTTGTAGAAGATGTGCATGATTTTCAAGTTTAATTGCAGCTCAGTTAAAGAGCGAAAGGTTAAGCTGTTGTTAAATTGACAATATATGAACTTTTTTGTGCGTTAGCATTGATGTATTTGCATTATAAAATAAATGCATCACCATGATCTCTTCTCTCCGGATGTAGCCATTTTAATAAAATATTAAGATATTAAACATTTGATTTGCAAGATTTTTAGAATGTCGAAGCAGTCCATTAATGTAAAAGGCTTTTTAAGGGCAAGTTTTGGATTCAGCTGCAGGGATTACACATTTGTCAACTGGATATAGAAATGTTCAAATAAAGAAACAAAACTGTTTAACCCTTTTGCCGCCAAATTTGAATTGTCGTCTGTTCAAACATTCAGGGAATATTTTATTTATGAAATGTTATGGAACACATTCTTCCTGAGTGGCGAGCAGTGTAAACATGGTGTGCATGTTGATCTGGGGCTACACTGCATGTTGTAAAATCGATGTCTTTTTACTCTGGCAGCAAAAGGGTTAATATTTCTACATCATGAATCTACGTAGTATTTTTATCTGATAAAAGTCGTTAGTGAAGCACTTGACTGAATACGCATTGTGACGAGACATGTACATATATTTATAAATACAAAAAAAAAGATATTTAACTTCTTTTTATTATTTATTTACATGTATGTATATATTTATTCTTTACTGCTCTGATACATTACGCATGTTTTTGCATGTAATTGGTGACAAGAATTAACTGGAAACACGTTTTCGTAAGCAAAACATTTTTGAAAATATGTGTGCTGTACAAAACCAATATATTTATTAATTACTATTTATTATCTACAAAGTTCTCTCTGATCCTTCTATACTAACATCTGTTATTAGTATTTTATCTGGTGTTCCATGCTGTTAATAATTTCTTTACTTATTAATTTATTGTAGGTTTGAATATACCGAAGGTTACTATAAAAAAGCAAGAGGTCTTAATGACTGTGACCTTGGAAACAAGAGGTCATAGTGACTGTGACCTTGGAAATAAGAGGTCATAATGACTGACCTTGTAAGCAAGAGGTCAACAGTGACTGTACCCTTAACAACAATATTGAAAGCAACAGGTCATAATGAACGTGACCTTGAAAACAAAAATGTCAGAATGACTGACCTTGGAAATGAAAGGTCATACTCATAATGAAATGGTCATTCTGAGTGTGACCTTGAAAACAAGAGGTCACAATGACTGTGACCTTAGAAACTATAGGTCATAATGACTGTGACATTGGAAACAATATGTCATAATGACTGTGACCGTGGAAACAAGAGGTCATAATGACTGACATTGGAAAGAAGAGGTCATAATGACTGTGACCTTGGAAAGAAGAGGTCATAATGACAGTGACCTTGGAAACAAGAGGTCATAATGACAGTGACCTTGGAAACAAGAGGTCATAGTGACTGTGAGATTGTACCTTCTTGAACAAGCAGACAGCGTATTAACGATAATTGTGACCGTTTTTTGTGCTTATAACATGTGCTGTTTGATGATATTAAACTTGCACACAGTGCTCTCATTCATGTGGTGTATATGTAGTTGAATGGAACACGTTTTACATGTAGTTTTTTCTGTAATTTACTACAATCAAATTGCTTGGAAGTATTATATTAAATCAAGTGACATGGTTTTAGTTTAGGTTGTGCATTTTGTATGCTCACGATTTTTGTACAAGCTTCAAATTACTTGCATGTGTGTTTAGTACAATTTACCATATACCGTATTTCCCCTAATAGTAGTGCCCGGGCGCTATGCAAAGTGCAAAGGGGGCGCTGTTTCCTTATAGAATTACTGTAAGGTGATGTTTTACTATGACACCAGTATTGACTAAACCTAAACCCGACTCTATACCGAATATATCGCTGTCATCACTCTGTATCTGTATGATACACAGTTCCGTCGAACTTGGTGATTACAACACGGGTTGGTTGCAAACTAAATAAATTGAAAGAAAGGAGATAAATAAAAGCGGTAATTTGTATTGATGATGATAGCGCTTTAAGGTTAATGTCATAGACCATACCGGTGTCGTAGTAAAAAAGAAACGTAATCAGATGCATTAGCGGTAAAGACGAAAAAATTGTTGTTTTCGAAACTTTTGGGTTTTTGAAGACGGTAAGGTCTCTTAAAACAGGTGGGGACGCTTCTATTAGGGAAGGCGCTATTAATAGGGGAAATACGGTATGAAAAATAGGCTGATACAAATATGCAATTTGTGACGTCTGTTATAATGGGTCATCTTTTTCCAATATTTTATCATATGAGATGAATGTTTTCCTCATGTGGAAAATGCCTATCTTACATAAGGTGTCATGTCATGTTGACTTGCCCTTTTTTGGAGGTCAGCTTAGGTATACTTACTGTTTTATGCCTTTACTAAGTACATAATGGGTGAAAAAAAAGCCATCATGAGTTCATTCATGTGAAGTTGAACTAGGGAAATCTCCTCCTTGAAATCTTAATTGAAACCAGGAACTTGACTGAGCCTAATCCTTGGTTTCTATTCTGTTGCCTCGAGGTAGTTCGAATCCCACTGGGAGCTGGACTTGTAAGTGAGGAAGTGTCGATTCTTACGGATGGCGGGAAGTTTACAGTACCGATTCTACCCAGGAAAAATCGACCGTCATATATAACCTTATGTGTTGAAAATGACGTAAAACACCATTCAAACAAACGAACAAGATTTTCGTATAACTCACATGGATACTCATAATGGCCTCCTAAATCCCTAGCAGTAGATGCCAAGATTTCTTCATATTCATAATCTTTTGTTTAAATATAAAAATGATAAATGCGATAACATGAGCATTTCTAGTCGTTCTATAAAAGCAAGCCATGTACAGCTTTGTATGCAATATGGGTTCCTACAACTGTGTAAATGGTACTGTTGAATCGATTATGTAGTACATTGACTGTTCGAAATAACATGCGTGGAAAAATAGACCAGGCCTTGAATTCACCAACCATTCTTGAGAATATTCTTAGACTTAAGAAAACTTGAGCTCAAGTCCAAGAATAGTTTGAAGAATGGTTGGTGAATTCCAGGCCTGGTTGCTTGTTTAAATGTAAACAATGGTGCACCAGTAATAACAGGTCTGAATTTGTGTGAATGTAAACTGTACTACTAAATAGTGCACCAATAATCAGTATGAATTTGTATGAGTGTAAACTGAACCGCTATAATGGTGCACCAACAACTGGTATGAATTTGTGTGAATGTGAACTGAACCACTAAATGATGCACCAATAGCCGGTATGAATTTGTGTGAATGTAAACTGAACCACTAAATGGTGCACCAATAGCCGGTATGAATTTGTGTGAATGTAAACGGAACCACTAAATGGTGCACCAATAGCCAGTATGAATTTATGTGAATGTAAACGGAACCACTAAATGGTGCACCAATAGCCGGTATGAATTGTTTTTCATGTAAACAATCACTATATGGTGCAAATTTGTGTGAATGTAAAAGGTGCACCAAAAACCTGTATGAATTTGTGGTAATATTTGTGTGACTGGTACTAATCTGATTATGTGTTTGTAAAGTGCATGTTTGTATCTGTACTGGAGTTGTGTTGGTGCATTTAGGAGCCAAATGTTCATTTAACACAATATCACCATAAAGCATAGTGTTTAGTGGTAACTTTGGTTGAGAAATATTAAACAATTACATCTACATGTATATGCATATTTTTTCTCCATGGCATTTCCCCCAAGAATTTCTATCAATACACAAGTACAATGTAATGGTATTGAAATAAATCTGAAATCTGAAATTAGCATTTTTACTGTCCGATGAATAAATGAACATTGGTAGAGGCATTTTCAATGAAAATTTCTGCTCCATCAAACATTTGGGGGAAACAACTTTAAAAAAAAGTAATTTCTATTCAAACACATGATTTTAATGTGTAGGAGAAATCTATTAAAATCAAGACACATTTAAAATTTAATCACAACAAATGAAAACGAGCAAAAAGTGTTTGGCTATCTTTTTTTTCCCCTCAACTATCATTTTTTTCTCACACAATTTCAAAAAGGAAAGTATTCTGATTTACTGCTAAACATTCCTGTTCCAATATTAATCCATTTAGGTGCCATCAAAGTTGTGAATGCAGATGCTGAAAACACTTAAGCTGAAACAAGCGCCTCTAAGACGAGTACTAATACAAGCATGCTCTGTTTGAAGTTATTCTAAATGTAAAATTTTCTGTGTGTATAAATGTTGATTTTTGAGTTTGAGTTTTATTTTGAGACTGTTATTAGCCCTATGGATTGTTTTATTGTTTGTACGTAGACCAATGTCTTCACTGTGATAAAAATCAGCAAAAGGGTCAGTATTTTGTTGCACACTTTTGCATTTTTGACAACAATTGAAATATTTTTGCCATACCAAAACGAATGAAAGCAATATGTATGAAGTGAGGTATTCGAGAGGGGTGGGGCGGGGCAGAGGTTGAGTGGTTATTTTGCTTGCTTCCAAGTTTGGCGACTGCACACCTAGTAGATCGAGAGTAGAGGAAATAGATACATAGTGCATAAACAGAATGGTACTGTTAGAACAGCTGATTTTGGTACAGTGCAGTACTAAATGTGAACATCTGCTTCTGTAAAAAATACCTTGATTTTAAATCGTATGGTTTCATATGCACAGCATTTCATAGGGTGATTTCCTATCATAAAATGAAACGAGATTCCTTACAATTTTTACACCAAAGAAGTACATTGTTATATTAGATCAACCCTTTTTCTTCAGCAATTCTGAAGGGTCTGTATTAAAAAGTGCTCTTTTATAAAAAAAAATAAGTGAAATTGAGTTTTGTTTTATTTATCACTCACATTTCGTAAATGTTTATAATTCTAATTCTCTATTTTGGTGCCGCATTGCCTCGACTTACTGCGAGGATAAAAACTCTACTCTTGATTTTCTACCAGTGCAAGAAAAAAAAAAAAAAACGTGGCAATTTGACAGTAAAAATTCTCATCTCACACCAAGAATTGTAGATTTGAGTTTGTTTCCTTTAATATATACACAATTGTAATGAGATCTAAAAATATGGAATCTCCTGCAGGGCTTTATCTAAAATTTCTAAAACAAATTTTAAGTTTTAGCTTTTAAAGTTTGCACGTTCAAATATTCATGTTTTGTTTTAAAAATGCATGTTGAATCTTACACCATTAAGTGTACAATTTTTTGTTGAGAAAATGCAATGAAATAATGAACTGAATGATGATATAATCTCATGAGGAAATAAAACGTTTCGAGGGTTTATGCAGAACTATTTTAACTATGTGTAAGAGAAGAGCAATATACACTAGTCCTGCAATGAGCCCTTGGTTTGTCATGTATGATTTTGCTCGTGACATAAGTTTGTTATTTATCTATCATTTGTTACAACATCAGGTATCAGTGTGTCTAATGTCAACGTGGGCCCTTTGGTTTTAAACTTTAACCCGCTACATATATATAATGGACTGTTCTTTCTTTGAATAAAGATCGTTTCAGGTGCTATCTCGCTCACATCAAAAGAGCAGTGGCAGAAAAACGATAAACGTGGCTCCAGCGTAAATGGAGTTTCTACGATAGAATTTGTAGCAACTCTGCAGTTCAGGGTGAGAAGGTTCTAGGCCCATTTTTCTTATTTTATCTCGATGTACATGGAAGATGAGCCTGGCATGTTCATGCCTGTTAGGTGCCATATAACCTTTTCATGTGTTGGTGCGCCTTAAAACCCAATTCAATTGAATAAAGATCATTCCATTCATGTGACAAAGGGGTGTTTTGGGGGAAATTGACTGATCAGCAGGGATTGTAAACCCTGATCAGCCTCCTGCGAGTTACTCAAAGGCTGTTATAGTCGTGCTTAGCGGGTTAAGGGTTAATGAAGCTATTTATTTTGCTACTAACACATGTTTTGTTTAATATACATCTTATGCCAGATTGAAAGTGCCTATTTATACGGATGGCGGGAGGTATGCAGTACTGGTTCTACCCACGAAGAAGTGGGTGAGTGGGTGGTTTGCCTCCACCACAAAAAAATCGACCGTCTTACAAAGAAAGCAGATTAAAAGATGTATTTTTTACCAAGTTGATTGTGTATTGACAAACATTTTGTTGCATTTGTTAAAACCTCGATGCTGAAAAAACTGTATAAACCAAACTCACTTGCGGAATGGAATGACTAGACACGTGTACGCCTCCACTTGGTCACATGTCCCAATGAAACCTTCATAGGTTGATCGGGACATTTAACCTTCATTTCATTGTAGTCGGTGCTGGGTGGGGTAATACAATGTTGATCATGATCACTAAGACCGGCATAATGAGACCAAGTAAACAAGATGATTGAACACTTGATCAGAGTTGGCATGGGAGTTGTAGACATTTTTTATCCAAGTCATTATGATTGAGTTGTTTGTTTTTGTCGTGGATTATTGTATTGTTTTATGTCAATTGTGTTTTATGTCAATTGTTTTATGTTTTAATGATGCAGACACGGAACAGCCCAATGGACTGCGAGATTGATTCATGTATTAAACTGCTAGCATTGTCAAAATGCATTCTAATAAACAGCATTGCAAATCTCATCTACTGCCTTTCTTCTTATTGTCTGCCAATATTTTCCCTGTGTGGTTGCCGAGGTAGAATACAACCACTGCAAATCCCGTTAGAGGCAGATGGGTAGGACACCCCCACCACCCCCTCCAGGTTCATTTTGTAATTATTTTTATCATGCTTATTCAAGGTCTTCATTATGAGCTTGGAACTGTCAAGGTCATACTTAAAGGTCAAAGGACACTTCGGGCTTGTTTTGAATTATTTCCCTTTGAAAACGTTTTAACTTGGAACAACCTTGCCAATAGCTTTTAAAGGATAAGGTTTACAACAATGAAGCGTGTGCATTTCTTCAGCCTGATCATTTGAAAAACTTGTGTACACTTCTTCAGCATGATCCAACAAATGGCCTATAGCCCAATGAATAATCATTTTCAGCTCTACTGGCCAAAGGCCAGCAGAGCTCTTTGGCCAGTAGAGCTTATCATATGGGATGGGTGTGCTGTCCGTCGCCTGTTAACGTTTACGTCGTTCAGACGATAGGGGCTTCATTGTTCATTCGATCTTTAACAAACGTTACCAGATTGTTAATATCAATGAAAGCTTGGACAAGTTCGAAAACCAGCCAGATCGGACCAGTAACAGCGGAGTTATGGCCCTTGATTTATTTAAAAATGCTATATCTTGCCTTGTTAAGACGATTAGGGACTACTTTTTTCATCCGATCTTTACCAAACTTTACCATATTGTTAATATCAATAGAATCTCAGATAAGTTTGAAAACCAGTCAGATCGGATCAGTAACAGCGGAGTTACGACCCTCGATTAATTTAAAAATGCTATGTTTTGCCTTGTTAAGACGATAGGGCCTTAATTTTTCATCCGATCTTCAGGCTCGTAGCTAGGCTTAGGCACACCGAGGCGCACACCGAGGCAACTGCCTCGGAAGTATTTTGGGGAGGTAACAAACATTGAATATGGCATGCTAATGGAATATCAAATAAAATCACTAACTGAAAATCTGGCCCGGGAATGCACTAAAATGCATGTAATCGCATGTAGAAATTCCGGGGTATATGTCCTCAGACCCCGCTAGAAAGGGATTTGCCTCGGTTAAATGTCAGGACTGGCTACGGGCCTGATCTTTATCAAACTTTTCCAGATCGTTACTATCAATGAAAGCTCAGTCAAGTTCGTAAACCAGCCATATTGGACCATAGGTGGAGTTATGTTCATTAAAGGTTTTAATACACATACTTTGTCCTGACTAGTGCTCCTGAACTCCTCACCGGATTTAAACGAATCTTTAGGGATGATCAGTTCCATGTATAGTTGTGCAAATCATCGCCGTGTTCCGGTTGAATGATTTTTGGCAGATATATGGCCCTTTAAAGGTTTTAATACACAAACTTTGTCTGGATTAGTTATCCTGAAACCCTCTCCAGATTTCAACGACACTTTACAGGGATGATCAGCATCAAGCCTAGTTGTGCATATCATCGCTGCGTTCCGGTTTACAGATTTTTGTTGGAGTTCTGGACCTTTAAAGGTTTTTGATACACAAACATTTTCCGGTTCTCCTGAACCCCTGGCTGAATTTTAACGTAACGACAAGGATGATCAGTATCAAGCCTAGTTGTGCATGTCATCGCCATATTCCGGTTGAATGATTTATGGCAAGAGTTATGGCCCTTTAAAGGTTTTAATAGACACTTTGTCCAGATTAGTCTCTTCTGAACTCCTTGCCGGATTTCAACGAATCTTGGTCGGGATGATCAGTACCAAGCCTTGTTGCACCTGCCATTGCCGTGTTCTGGTTGAATGAATTTTGCAGTTATGACCCCTCAAAGGTTTTAATAAACTAACTTTGTACTGACTAGTTCTCCTAAACCTCTGGCTGGATTTCAACGAATCTGTTGAATAATATTAGAAAGGGTTATGGCCCCTTATACATAAACATTATCTTTAGCCAGTAGAGCGTCCACAGGCCCTCTTGGGCCTCTTGTTTCGAATGTTTTTCCTTTGAAAACGTTTAACTTGGTACTTAACACAAGTGATTGTGGATATTAATATCTTTCCAAGAATTTATAGGTGTACAACAATGAAACGTTGCCATGAATGGTGTTTATCTTGGTTTGAAAAATGTCAGCTGGGTTAATGCTTTCATTGAGGGGTCCCACACTTGTTGACCAGCCTCTTCGACACGACCATCTTTGAAACGGCAATCTCTTTTTCATTCTTGAATGAGTACAACCTCACGCAATCATCAGAATATAGTTTCTCTAGTATCAAGGCCATATCCTCCCCCGACAAAGGCATCCCCTTCTAGATTAGACCTAAATATGCTAGCGTATTGCTTCTCGACTACCAGTCCATTAAAACTCAGGCAAACCAACACAACTGCAGAACATCGTCCAGCCCACACATTGGCTCAGTGTTCATGGTTTAGCCCCAGCATAATAAGCTTATCAGAAATGTCCCCATTTTTATTTATTTTTATTTTACTGAAAAGATCAGCGAGACTTCAACCTAGCTGCTATTGACTGGAAAAACGAATGTCAAAACGCACCATACACACGGAGCCCCATGTCAACAGCTGCTTACAACTGCCAATAACCACTATCTACAGCAGGTAGTCGCAAAAACAACGAGGGTCACAAAGACGAGCTCCGGTGTCCTTAACCTGTTCTTCACAAACAATGAGACACTAGTCGAACAGGTGCATGTAATCACTGGCATATCCGACCATGAAGCAGTATTCATCGAGTACATCATAAGACCTATGATGAAAAAGACAGCTCCTTGCAGGGTCTTTCAGTATTGGAAAGCGGACTATGACAGCCTCAAAAAAAGACCTCGTTGAGTTTACCACACGCTTTCTCCAAATGGCATCGACAAAAGAAGCAAGACAAAAGACGCAAGCACGCTATGGTCTTCAATTACAAGCTGCACTCATTAATCGGTAGGCCTAAAGTGCGAAAAGGAGTCCTTTTCGCGAAAAGGAGATTCCGCTACGAAAAGGAGTCATAAAATCAATATTTGAAGCATTAAGAAAATTATTTTTATATATTTAGAAACATACTAATGAAATATGTTTGCAGTAAAAAAATTAGTTAAATCAAACTTCAAATTATTTTTTTGTCAATACTTTTGTGTTTTGACTCCATTTTGGCCTTACGAAAAGGACTTTCCGTCTACGAAAAGGAGTCATAAAATCAATATCTAAAACTTAATACAAATTGTTTTTATATATTAACAAATAGATTAATAGAATATGTTTGCATTGAAAAAATTAGTTAAATCGAAATTTAAATACATTTATTGTCAATACTTTTGTGTTTTGACATTCCTTTTACCATACGAAAATACCATTACAGTAAAGGTATCTATAATCAGTTGAAAAAGAAAGTGTGCACAGCCCAGTTGCGGAAATTCCTTTTCGTGCGGCAATACGACAGAATAAAAACACAGAAGTATTCTTCACGGAATTAAATATTATAAGTTTTATTTCATGTTTATTTTGTGTTTGTGTGTATATGTTTCTATACACATTAATGATCTTACGAAGGGCATTTAACTGCGTTTCGAACTTAGGTAATTTACATAATAAGTAGGTAAAAAGTCGAACAGCTTTAACATGAAGACATAGTCGCAGAAGGAGTCCTTTTCGTACGGTAAAAAGAGAGTCATAATATACTAAAATATTGACAACAAATTCATTTAAAGTTTGATTTAACTAATTTTTTCAATGCAAACATATTCTATTAATCTATTTGATAATATATAAAAACAACACCCATTAAGCTTTAGATATTGATTTTATGACTCCTTTTCGTAGACGGAAAGTCCTTTTCGTATGGCCAAAATGAAGTCAAAACACAAAAGTATTGACAACAAATTCATTTAAAGTTTGATTTAACTAAATTTTTTCAATGCAAACATATTCTATTAATCTATTTGATAATATATAAAAACAACACCCATTAAGCTTTAGATATTGATTGTATGACTCCTTTTCGTAGACGGAAAGTCCTTTTCGTATGGCCAAAATGAAGTCAAAACACAAAAGTATTGGCAACAAATTCATTTAAAGTATGATTTAACTAATTTCTTCAAAGCAAACATATTCTAATAATCTATTTCTAAATATATGAAAATTAATATACAGCTTTAAATATTGATTTTATGACTCCTTTTCGTAGACGGAAAGTCCTTTTCGTATGGTCAAAATGGAGTCAAAACACAAAAGTATTGACAAAAAAATAATTTGAAGTTTGATTTAAATATTTTTTTTACTGCAAACATATTTCATTAGTATGTTTCTAAATATATAAAAATAATTTTCTTAATGCTTCAAATATAGATTGTATGGCTCCTTTTCGTAGCGGAAAGTCCTTTTCGCGAAAAGGACTTCTTTTCGCACTTTAGGCCTACCCCTCATTAATGGCGGAGCAAAAATCCCAGTCACATAGACAGGACCGTGAAGAAAGGTGACAAAATGCTGGGATTCCTACCTGCGCGTACATAGCACTAGTCGTCTGCAAATAATGTCAATATTTACTACTGTTACGTCACTGAATTTAACGCGCTAATTTGCATAATCTTGAAAGTTTCCAGCCAAGACGGTATACCAATTTATTTAGTAATAAGTAATAACATAAAAATTTATAAAAAAATCTGGCAAAAAAGAAAAAAACAGCAAAAAACAATTGGAACAATGTATGTATATTTATAGTTAACAATCTTTCAGTTCTATCCACAGGCACCCGGCACAGAGCTGGGATAGTAAAAGATGGATTTGAGTGGTTAAAATATTAATTAATTGAGTTCTGGACCCCCAAAAAATGGTTATATATATCTCTGTGCCGGGTGCCTGTGGTTCTATCATGACAGTGTCTACTTGAAGCAGTGAGGTAAATGCTCAATTTGGCGATTTAGTTTCTTTCAAGCTAGTCAAAACATTTGAATCTAAATATATACTTCAATTCATTCTTATCAAAAACCCGGTTAAACCGTCTTGAACATATTTTTGCCTGTTTTAATCTCAGTATGAACAATATGGTAAATAAAAAATTGTACATTGCATTTAATGATTTATCCATTGATTTTATTATTATTTAAGCTCCCCAGGAGGGGGGAAGGGGTCCATCTTCCTTTGTTCCCTGAACATATGAGTCCGTGTACCCTTGTTCCCCACACATATTTTGTTTTGTTCCCCAAAATTATTTTTCCTTTGTTCCCTTGTTCTCTAAAAGTATTTCTAATGTTTAAAGATTTGCTAATGTTCCCCAAAATTCATTCTGGTCTACAGTAATTATAGTTGCATCTTATCACTGTCATCACAAAAATATTGTTTGAAATGTTAACCTTTTGTGATAATTGTTTTAATATTAAAACTAGATGTTAGAGTTTTATTTCCTGTAAAGTCATGTTCCTAAAATATGTATCAATGATCTCTTGTTCCCTGAAAATAATGGGATTTGTCGTTTATCGACATAAATCCTTTTATTGTAGTGCGGGTGTTAATTTACATGAGTTTGTGGTCACCCTGTTGTGGTCACCCTGACTGCACAGAGTGTGGCCTCCTGTTTTCTTGTTAGTTTTACGATTTAGTAATTTGTACCCTACACCGTATATTCAGCCTTTATCAATGGCGTCGAGTAGGCAGATGGTTGTATATTATTACGGGAGATTAAAATCAAAAGTATAGCATCTATCTCGGTTATTTATAAAAAAAATACCCACCAACCTATACCCCTATTTTAATGACAATATATTTTGCTCAATCTGCTTTGCTTTGTTTGTTTATATATATTTCAGGTACATTATACTAGAAATGGTGCTGTTGGGCTTATGCGGACGGGTTGATGTCTTTAGAATCGCGTTCCTACCGTCGTGGCTTCAGCGCTGTCTATACAGCAGTTTTGGCAGTATGTCACTTCAAAACTTTGTCTGAGCTATGACCATTTTTCAAAATTGTTATAAGTATCGTGACTGCACATTTGATATGCACATTATGTTTCTTGTTATATTATGTTTAAGCCATGGCCAGTTTATTCCAATAAATTTAAACTATTTTTATTATTGGTTTTCTTTTATAGCCCATCTGCAATAACAGCCAGTATTCCCTTGTTCACCAAATATAAATGGTCATGTTCCCCAAAACCCCTGAGAGGACCTCATTATTGAGTTGCTTTCAATTTGACCAAGTTATTTGTTTTGTTCTTTCATTGATTTTTATCTGTTTAAAATTTACTTTCACATTTTCTGTGCTCGCCTCAAGGTTTTACCTGTCCTTAGTTGCCGAAGGCAATCGAACTTTATGGTATAAAGGAAAAAAAGAAAAATAATTGTTAATCTATGCTTCGATTTTGATGGTAAATCGTCGTTGTCACGCTTTAAGCTGTTCTAATCACACTAAAACTCCTAAAATTGTTACCGGTGAGGTAACAATTTTAGGAGTTTTAGTTTCGAAATTATGATTTTTTGTTTTCTTTAAGGTATGAAGCACTAATTATTTTCCCCATAGACACCAATGTTAAAGAGTCACATATTAATGATTTGTTGCAAATTCAACTCAGGTATGGATAATGCAGCACTGTAATGTTCATATAGAAAACTATTTTTACACTTGAAAATCACAAGTATTTATCCATAATAAATCCTTGAAAATCACCAGAAAACGTGGGGTCACAAGACATGTAAGAAAGTTCTTGTGTGTTACTAAACAGGTCAAGGGTAGTACAGCTGTACAAAGTGTAAGCATAGAGTCGAAATTTCGAAAATGTTCATCAGTGATCCAGTAAAACCTATTAATACGCTTCTTATACATATAACCACAAAATCGAATAGAAATGGGCAGTTTTCCCCTACTTATAACGCCCATTTCCTTCAAAAAAGGAAGGATTACTTTTTATTATAGGAACTACATTCGATACACCTCGGAGGTTTACATGCAATAAGTGGTGGTAAACCTTAAAACAGTTTTCTATGCCACGTTTCCGTTATGACTGGTTAGAATAGAGTTTCAGAAATAATTTGAAAAGCTCTCTGACAAAGTCCTATAGAATATGTCCAGCAGAATACGTAAAGCGTTAAAATGCGAAACTGAAGCTTCGTAGAGAAGCTGTCATTTCCGTGGTAAATTTCAAAATGTTAATAACTGCAAGAATATACTGAACATGTAAACAACTGCATAGCGCACAATGTTAAAGCAACACTAAGTGGCTATGTGAGTGAATGAATTGGTATACCTTTTCGTTTGTAAACACTCGATCGTGTTGGCCGGTAGTCTCGATCATCCAGACCTCTCGCGAGACTTCTCTCAAAGACTTCTCTCAAAAGTCCATACGATGGTCTGGAGTAAAGCTTCTTTAACAAGAAATTGCAGCACAGCTGCTGGAAAAAAATGGACAATTCTGAACATATTATTAATATTTTAAGGGTCAAGCTAGGGGAGAAGGAGAGCACAGCGAACTGGGAAATGCGAGTGGATAAAATTCACAATACTTTTTATTAGCTTAATATAATTCGATGAATGATTGATATATGTTGTCACTTTTTTTATTTAAATATGTGATACATTTAGGCCTGGTGTTTCTTTTTGTTTTAAATTTCGACAGACATGTTTTAATAATGTTGAATGGTAATATTTAATATGCATGTCATTATCAGAGAGTTGTTTTAGCCTTTTGTGAGATACACACATCTTGTTAAATTGTTGTTATACACCTCGCTGCGCTCGGCATTATTATTATTTATTTTTTTGTTTGGCGTTTACAACACCATTTTACCACATTATTTGCCATATTTTAAAAAATATGAATTTGTAAGGGATTTGGGAGCTTATCGCATCGCAGTATGTGATATACGATTTTTTAATGTTCTGGGCCTCGCTTCGTGCGAAGCTTACAATACGGACGCGCCTTTCTAGTTTATATAGCCTAGTGTTTGCTAGTCATGTTTAATTTATACTACTGGACATATTTTACCACTGAAAAATGTCCAGCAATTAATATCAGTATGAAATGAATCAGAGACATATATCATTTTTAGATCTCTAGATTAATAAACATGAAAGAATGCACTTGTTTTACAATCTCTCGCAGTTAAGGCATACTTTTATGAAAGGTATGGTTGAAAACAACTCTGTTCGCTTGCTAGACAGTAGAGTTGTCAACAGAAGAAGTTTGATATTGTGACCTCGTTGTTTTGTTATGTACAATCCACTCTATTCTGTAACATGCAGTTCCCTTTGAAAATGCCAACAAAGATCAACCACGGAATCGAAGAACGGGGCGACGCATGGCTGTGGGCTTCGCTTCGCGAAGCTTAGCAACATATGATTGTTTTATTTAATGTTCGGGGCTTCGCTTCGCGCGAAGCTCAATACTTTATAATTATTAAATTTCAGGAATTACATAAACCTTTACTCCGGACTACAGGTACATATAGCTCTAGGCCCAATTGACAGCATAGGTCCGATGTTAAATTTGTTATAGCGGGGTTGTGGGTCGGGGAGGCATGATCCTCCGGATTTGTTTTTATTATTTTAAAATGCAGTAGATAAGTACACTGTCACAGATGTATCTGAAAATACCCCCCTTCCCCATTGTCAGACCGTTTCATGCATTGGTCTAATTTTCACTTGCAAATATTGTAGACCAAAGCAATTAGCGCATGTTCACGCACATGACTTCTTGTCATACTGCAAAGAAAATTCTCAGGATTTCATTGGTCAATGCGCCGTAGACCTGAGCCCATGTCTACGTCTCGAGACGTGAACATAGGACGAATTCCCCGTAGGTACCCCATTAATCAAATACACAAAAACAAAATGGCGACGATAACGTTGCCGATTCGTTTGGAAACCGCCGATTGTTTCCTTCCTATCGCTTTTCTGCGCTTTCCACTGTGTGTAAAAGTCTGAAATAATCGTAAGTGTATTTTTTTGGCAATTTTACAGATAATAAAACATTAACTTAGTGACAAAATACGTTACGGGAAAATTGGCGCAATAAAAATGAAATCGTGTTTTTGGCTTAACGGATCGGGTGAATATAATTTCCAGGCAGGGAATGTGAGCCCATGTCCCCTGTCAAGAATCCTAATAACTAATATTGTCATACTGCAAAGACAATTCTCGGAATTTCATTGGTCAACGAGTCGTAGACATGAGCATACGTCTCGCGACGTGAACATAGGACGATTTCCCCGTACCTGCAATACACAAAAACAAAATGGCGGGATAACGTTGCCGATTCGTTTTGGAAACCGCCGATTGTTTCCTTTCTATCTCTTTTCTGCGCTTTCCATTGTGTGTAAATGTCTGAAATAATCGTAAGTGTATGTTTTTTTTGTAATTTTACAGATAATAAAACATTAACATAGTATAAAACACGTTTATTTTATGAAAAAATCCGCCAAATATAACGACGTTAGAGCGATGACGTCACGAACGTCACGAAAATAAACAACGTCTAGTTAGATGCAAGTTACGGGGAAATTGGTGCAATAAAAATGAAAACGTGTTTTTGGATGTTTTTTTTTTCTTAAATAAATGGTAACAACTTTGAAGTACAAATTCGTTATTAAAATTCTTGACAAGGAGCTACATAGGCTCACATTTCCTGCCTGGAAAGTATATCCCCCCCCCCCCCCCCCCCCCCCCCCCCCCCCCCCCCCCCTTTAAATTGTTATCCAGATGCATATAGGCATGAACAATGTCAATGATATAATAGATGACAGTAATTCAACACTATTGATGTGAACATAATATCAGAAACAATATTTATTTGGCAGAAATAATGCCCTTTATATTCGAAAAGTTAAGTGCAATTTTACTCTAAGATGTTTTGTTTTTAATGTTAAATAAATTTGTTCATAGAATGGTCCATTTATCTAAAAATGGCACACGAGACATCATTTCTAAATAAAGTAAGCCATATTATCACATCGTCCAAAATTTGAAGTACACCATTGTAAACAAAAGCTGTCGGAGAACAGCGCAGCTCGACTATTCGATTTTTCTGAGAAAAATAAATTATATAGCTTGTATATACCATCAGAAAACAAGGTTAAACAATGTGGGGTGGGGTTGGGGGATGGGGCTTGTATATAAACTCGGGCCGATATAAAAGTATGTGAAATTTTATTATTTTTTATCTATTTTAATCCAAAATTGCTGTCATTTTAAAGAAATTTGTGGTCGAAAGGCAACTCGGGGACGGAGCTGATATCTGGCAATTTTTATTGTGGCCCCATTTCATTTTTTTTATTGATATTTCATCTGTGTATCTGAATTTAATCTAAATTGTTTTATATGTAAATGATTGCGTTCAAATGAAAATATTAATATCCAAATAATGGAAGATAAAATGAAAACAATTCCCCTCCATGTGAGGGGAGCCCATAAACCAATGTGGGGGCAGGGCGGTTGCGCATGCAACATAGGTATATATGTGTAAAAAATACAAAAAATTGAGTTTCGAGAGTGTGTGTGGGGGGTGGGAAGGCGGTGTGGGGGAGGTGGGGCAACATATATGTGTAAGAAGCTATGTGTAAGAACTGACCAAAACAACCCAGAAATATGTAAAAAAATAAAATAAAATAAAAACATCCCAGTTTCGAGCGGGGGTGGGGGGGGGGGGGGGTGCGCGAATTTCGAGTGGGGTGGGTGGGGTGGGAAGGCGGAGCAGGGGAGGTGGGGCAACAGATATGTGTAAGAAGCTATGTGTAAGAACTGACCAAAACATTACAGAAATATGTAAAAAATAAATTTAAAAAATCCAGTTTCGAGTGGGGTGGTGGTGGG
>JAWPHD010021888.1:0-26835 GCA_037043455.1 Cyrtodaria siliqua
TTAAAATATCTTTACCTTCACTGCTAAAGAGCCAAACACACTTTTGCTCATTTGATTTGTTGTTGTTTGTTTGTTCTGTTTTTTGTGTGTGTTGATTTTTCTTTTTTTGAAGGGGGGGGGGGGGGGGGGGGGTGTTTGGCGTGTCGGGGGCACACAAAAAGGAGGCTAGTAACAAAGTTTTGAAAATAGATGGAGAAAATTGCCACTGTCCAAAAACAATCTCTAACTATTTTAATTCATTTTTCACAAGCATTGCCGATACTCTAGTACAGAAAGAATTATCACTTCACAGACGCTGTTTGATTTGGATTCTAATTCATTAAAGGTTTTTTATCAGGAAAAGACTAGAGATGAAGAGACTTTCTTTTTAATGCATGGTGAAGGTTTTGTTTTTTAAAGAGCTAATAAATCTGAACACAACTAAAAGTACTGGGCTGCTAAATATTTAAAAGATGGTGCCGATTTTTTAAAAATGTATATATCTTTTATTATCAACATGTCAATTTCTGATAGTACTGTTCCTAGTGATATGAAATTAGCAAGGCTAAAACCACTATTTAATAAAGAACAGCAACCTTATGTTGCAAACACAGCCTGGTTTCGTCTTATTTAAGCAATAGATAGCATATTGTTAATGTCAACAATACACAATCCGATTTAGCTGATGTTGTTACATGTGGAGTTCTTCAGGGCATCATTTTAGGTCTCCTTTTGTTTTTGTGTTATCGTGAACGATATGGTTTTAATTTAAGCATAGACCCAGACTGTAAACTTTTATTGTATGCCGTTGACCACCGCAATTTTATTTCCTCATAGTGACCCAACTATTATATCTGCAAAACTAGGCAAAGTTTTAGAACTTGCTCTTCCTGGCTGGATGACAACAAATTACCATTACACTTAGGAAAAACGAAATGTATGTTATTTGGTACTGCTAGAAAACTTAAAAAAGTCAGTAACATTAATGTCCTGTGTAAAAGTCATACTATTGAATATACTAAATATGTTACTATTGAATCTACTAAATATCTGGGGGGTGGGGGATCTGGGGGTGGGGTGGTGGTGGGGGGGGGGGGGGGCATTACAAATGATGTATTTAGAATAAACACAGTATGTTAAATTATGCTGCTTAAACCATGTGCATAAGATGTTTTATAATACATGAAGGAACATTTTATCCTATTCAAAATATTCATAGATATAATATATTCATAGTTATAATACAAGACAAAGTCATCTGACCTGTTTTGTACTGCAATGCTTAGGGCCTGCTAAGTCTACTTTTTATTACAATGCTATACAGGACTGAATTCTATACCTGATGAAATTAAGAAAATGGAAAATATTAATAAGTTCAAAATACTCTGTCAATCAAATCACCCTTGCGTAGTCAATTCACCAACAATGCTCAGTTTGTATTTTATTAGTATTCAATTAAACAAGTGCATGTTTCTCTTTAAACCTCTATAATAGTGGTGGCAGATATGGACTCCGTCGATGCAAGTAATATGAGTGTTAAATGGTACTTTTTAGCATATTATATGTTTGCTACTTTTATTATTAAAATGAAAATGGCAATTATGTTCTAAATGACGATTATGTCTATCATTGTAAACATGAACTGTGATGTGCTTAACACTGTGATATCATATATCTACATAGTATGTAGATCCTATGGTGATATTAATAGTAATAACTATGTTGTATATTTGTAAGTGCTCTAAACATTGATATAAATAAGTAAGTATTAATTTGCTAGTCTTTCAGAACAAATAATAAAATTATTTGATAATTTACAATAAACATTCTTTAATATAATGCGGAATTAAGTATGTTACCACATTCTTAAAATGTTGCATGCTATTGCCATGAATATACAGAGTATGATATACAGAGTATGTAGATCTATGCTATTGCCAACGTCTTAATCAAAAGCACCCCATTGGAAATAAGCTTTCGAGCTGTATGGGCTATCCTTTGCGTTAAAAGATCCCTCTGAATGTACATTATTTATTATTTATTAATCTTATTTCTTTTCTTTATACAATGGAGTAAATGAATAGTTTATTACTATTTTCAAAATCAGTGATAACAACATTTTAAAAACTTAATTGAAACTGTATTTTTATTTTTAAAGTGCCATGACAATATCTTCTGTGATATAGCAATAATAAAACTGTTATTGATAATGTGATAACTGATAGAATTTTGTGATAATTGATAATAGTCAGATAGTCGGATTCTTAATTATATAATACGTTTATTTGCAATTTATTTTCTCATCTTACCAATTGTTTGTTATATAACATTTTACCTGAATAAAATTGAATTGAATTGTTATGAAGGAAAACGTGAGTAAGTAATGGGACGCCGTGAGTTTTTAAAAAATCTAAATTGCCGTGTGCCTCTTTAAAACATTAAAAGAAATATATGTTATCATGCAGTAGGCAGGCCCAGATATCTGCAAAGTACTGATTTATTACGTCTCTAGTAGCCTAAAAGTATTTTGGTTAATAAAACCTCCATTTCGGTTAATCGTACCTCCATTCCGGTGTTTCCAAATTTGTTCTCCTCTGATGTTTTCGGGTAACACGAATTACCGAAATAGACCGAAATGGAAAGGATTTACCGAAATGGAGATTCGATTTACCGAAATGGACCGAAATTTACCGAAATGGAGTTGAATTTGATTATCTGTTAATATACGTATATTTTTTTTTTAAATAAACAGCTGATTTACCAATTTATGATACTAAATGATTACAACAACGCAATTTGCATTGACAGTTGGTTCCCCTGAACTAGGTGGATGCTGTAAAGATCATGATATGATTTACAGAAATGGAGTTTATTTGGGATAGTTTTATGGTTATAAAGAGCCTTTCTTTTAAATAGCTGAATTACTAATCCCTGATAATAAAAAGGAAGTACTTAATCAGATTTCTACAAATGAATGTCGGTCCTCCTAAAGTGGATTGGTACTGTAAAGGGCCGTTTTATAAAAAAAAAAATCGATTTACCGAAATGGAGTATTTTTTACTAGTGTTAGGGATATAATCTGTTTTCTTGTGTTTTTTTAATGAAATAGCTGATTTACTAAGCCCTGATAATAAAGAAGTACTTAATCAGGTGCTGTAAATGGTGTTTGAATTTGTTTTGAACATACTGTAATGAGTTGTTGATTGATGCGTTGTGTTTATTTATGCTTACTATAATTGAAATTGCCGCAAAGAAATATTCATGTTTAGTCGCACTGTTTTTCCGAAATGAAATAGTATTTACCTTTTTACTTCTGGATTTCAATATACTTTTCAGAGTAAATACATAATTGAACTGAATTGCTTACATAGTCGCACGAACAGTTCAGGTCATAAGGCGACTTCCCAGCTTCCATTTTTGAGGTAAACCCCAGGTGCACCTCCGAGTAATTATCGAGCACGGGCAGGCACCTGGGTAGCGCACACATTCTGCAAGCCAGATGAATTACTTCCCGAGATTCCTAATCCCATGAGGGCTCGAATGCTCTTTAGGTCAGTTTTGACTGGGAGTGTAGAACAAATTCCGCCTCCAGCCCTACCCCCATGGACATAAGCCCGACTGCCAAATCTCCCTCTCTCTCTCTCTCTCTCTCTCTCTCACGCACGCACGCACGCACGCACGCAGTTAATTGCCTCTCTAAATAAGCTTCTGCTCAGGACACCCGGTGCGCATTGCCTATGATATGCTGATTGCACGGTATTTGTCACGTGCTGCATGCCGTATTTATATGGTCTACCGTATCACATATGTCACTATCGATACATGTGGATTCGTCATTGAATTGTTGTAAAAATTGAGATGTTCATGTTGTGCCATATATGGAGTAAATGCAAACATTTCTGTAAATAAATCATTAAAAAAACACACACACACACCATTGACCAATAAGCGCAATAACTAAACTCATCTTAATCGTGATCATTTCTTATTTTGACGTCACACACTATACGGCATGATTAAGACAATAATTGAACATGACTTCATAAAACACACTTATATGTAAGGTGATTTGTTTTTGTTTTTCTTTATTATCTGCTAATTTGCTAGTTTATTAAAAACAAAACAAAACAATAATGTTTATTACCCAAAAAACTCAATTGTGGTAAATGTTTGTTTGCAAAAACTCACATATACAGAACACACATTAGGATGACCTCATGTCAGATAGTTTTTAGCTCGACTATTCGAAGAATAAGAGAGCTTATGTAATCACCCCGGCGTCGGCGTCGGCGTTGTTGTCGGCGTTTCCGAGTAAGCTGTGTTTACAAGTCTATGTCTCTTACCTTTCTTATCCTAGCACAACCAAATTTGGCCATGGGCTTCCTTATAGCATTATCTTAAAGACTGCATAAGCAATTTTGGTTCCTGTAACCCAAGGGGTCCCATGGAACTAATTGTGATAGCCCATAAAAGGTGTCCCATTTGACATCAAATTGTGCGTGTAAGCTGTGTTTACAAGTCTGTGTCTTTTACATTTCTTATCCTATCACAACCAAAGTAATTTTGCTTTCTGTAACCCCTGGGCTTCCATGGAACCCAAATTCTGATAGGCCTTAAAATGTGTCTTATTTCACATCACATTTTGCGTGTAGGCTGTGTTTACAGGTCTATATCTCTTACATTGCTTGTCCTAGCTCAACTAAATTCCTTATAGTATCTTGTAAAGGGTTGCGTAAATAATTGTGTCTTCTGCAGATTCTGGGCTCCCGTGGAACCCAAATTGAGATGGCCCATAAAATATGCATTAAAGGCAGATCTAGGTTTGCGTGTAAGGTGTTGTATATATCTATAATTTTGGTTTGGGATTTCTTATAGCATTATGCATCTTATTCTTACTTCACTCATATTGGGGGCATAGGTATTGGGGCATAGGCTCCCTCCTCCCGCCCCCTCCCAACCTCCGTGCCACCCACACCCGCCCCGTTTTTTTTTTTTACATTTCTGTGTTGTTTTGGTCACTTCTTTATAGAGGACAGGGGGAGGGGAACTGTTTTCATTTTATCTTTCATTATTTGGATATTAAAATTGTAATTTGAACGCAATCATTAACATATGAAATATCAATAAAAAAAATTGAAATGAGGCTACAATAAAAATTGTCAGGTTCATTGATTTTGACATCTGACTACGCGGAAATCTTTTAGTACTTCTTTATTATCAGGGCTAGTAATTCACATATTTCGTTTATTTTATTTTTTTAAAAAAGAAAATGTTTATAGCCCTTAAACTACAACATAAACTCCATTTCGATAAATCCTATCATAAAAACGTCTCTTTACACCATTCACCCGGTTCAGGGGGACTAAATGCCGATGCACATTGCGTTGTTGTAATGATTTATTATCATGAATAAATAAGTAATCTGTTTATTATGGCTCCCCCACACAAAGTGTGAAAGGGGAGCAATATTGATTTTGTGCCTTCTGTCTGTCTGTAGGTCTGTAGGTCTGTGTCACAAACGATGTCCGATCAATGACTAGAGAATGGTTAGACCTAGAGTCCTCAAAATTGGAAGGATGGTTGGTCATGACAAGTAGATGACCCCTATTGATTTTCGGGTCACTATGTCAAAGGTCAAGGTTGCGGTGACATTGACTATCAAAACTATGTCCGATCAATAACTAGAGAATGGTTGGACCTAGGGTCCTCAAACTTGGAAGGATGGTTGGTCATGATCAGTAGATGACCCCTATTGATTTTGGAGTCACTAGGTCAAAGGTCAAGGTCGCGGTGACATTGACTATCAAACCGATGTCCGATCAATAACTAGAGAATGGTTAGACCTAGGGGTCCTCAAACTTGGAAGGATGGTTGGTCATGACCAGTAGATGACCCCTATTGATTTTGTTTTGTTTAATTTTTTTTTAAATATTGATTTTTTAATTTTTAATTATTTTTTTTTACATTTTTGCATAAAAAGTTTTAGGGTCGGCCCCTTAAAAAAATAGGGTCGGTCGGGTTACCTGAACCACACATATTTTTTTATGTGGCCTTATTGATACAGATAGTAGATACAGTCATATGGATATTGAATATCAAAACGATCTCAGATCAATAGAGAACGGTTGGACCTAGAGTGGTCAATTATGCCTGTTCGGGCGAGTGGGGGAGCCATACGTTTTTGTCCCATAGACAATAACAATTTTTAGTTTTATGTTAATACACATATATTAACCTAATACTAATCAAAATACACTCCATTTCGGTCCATTTCGGTAAATCGTATCTCCATTTCGGTAAATCGAATCTCCATTTCGGTCCATTTCGGTAAATCCTCTCCATTTCAGTCCATTTCGGTAATTTGAGTGGCCGGATGTTTTCCTACCGTTTTCCTTGGAACAGAAAAATATGAAAAAACGAAAGTGAATATTCAAAGAGGGTACATTTTTATAGCATAATGGGTGTGGCTGATAAACTCAAAGATACCAAAAAAGGACGCCTATCCTATGAAAGAAATGCTTCCGCACAAAGTGTAAAGGTTTGTGCTCTGCCGATTACACCAACATGAAGTTATGATTGACTGTTTAGTGTGGGTGGGGTATTATCACAGGTACTGGTTAGGGGCCAGTTTCCGACCGTCCAAGCCCAGTTTCCGTCATTCTCATTTACACTGAAAGTACTTACGCGATGTTACTTATTGACAGATGTTTAGTACTGAAGATTAAAAAACAGGGCAATATCCTGCTTTATTCCTCGCGAGGAATAAAGTTTTTCCACAAAAATTCATACCTGAAAATGACTCATTTGGCAGGTTTCCGTTGATCATGATCACTCAGGCGCTTTATATAATGGAATCACATGACTTAATTCATAACCGAATGCATAACGGAATGAATCGCATTACACTATATTTCGGTTTCACCCCTAAAAAGTTTATTCCCCAGGTAATAAAGCAGGAGTATATATAGAGCGGCGATGTTTTGAGATAAATGATTTCATGTAGCATTCGTGCCTTGCGAGGGAGAGTATGGCCCTGGAAAAGGGTTTTCTTTGGGGGCGTAATGCATTAGAAAATGGGGCTTGGTACTGTTTTGGGGAAGTGTCTTAAAGTGGGCTATTACGGAATGAATCGCATTACACTACATTTCTTTTTCACCCCTAAAAAGTTTATTCCCCGGGGAATAAAGCAGGAGTATATATAGAGCGGCGATGTTTTGAAATAAGTGATTTCATGCAGCATTGTCATATTTCGTTGGGGTGGAGAGAAAGTTTCTATAGGCAACTGTAAATCACTGTTACACGTATAATGTTGTGAGCGAAGTGTCATATTCAAGTGTTCTGCACATATTGAGGCCCACACAATAAACCTTAGATAATTGCACATTGAAAGACCTTGTATATGTTCCGGTATACCGCTTTTTCAAGAATGGAAACAAGTACGGGTACAGGGCCCTCATTTGGTCATTTTTGCCGCCGTTATAGGGCTGCAGTCCCCCACCTGAAAAGTATCTTTTTTTCCCCCAAAAAATTGATATTTTTCCCCCTCAGAAATTCGTAAAAAAAAAATCAAAAAAAAAAAAAAAAATCTGATTTTCAAGACGATATGCTCACGATGTCGTGTTTACCAGTTTGAAAAAGACGTTTTGATTATTATTATACTGGTTTTAGACTGTTTATCGTGCACAGGACGTTTTTTATTTGTTGTAAAAATTCCCCCCAGTTACAAAAATTCCCCCTTCTGAGGGCTGCGGGCCCCTTCCCCCAAAGTAGCGTGAGGGCCCTGGGGTAACCGCATATATTTCTCATGCAGAACGTAAACTTGTTCATTGAAGTAAATTACAAAGTCCCATTATACAATTATTACTTCTTTCATACCAATGCTGTACAAATGAAAAGCTAAGGTAGGGCCTCAAGTTAAATACCTCAGTTCATCAGACATGAAACCTGCATGACGTGAATAATCAAGCTTTCCACGCTTCTTCAAGCATCGAGCTGCGTTGGGAAATGCTTCCTTCACATGTGTTTCTCCTACAGGGCAGTGGACAAACAGTGTTTGAAGTAAATGCTCAGTGTTGTAATTAGTTCAATAATTGTAAGTGTTATATTGCAGGTGTACTGTGTACACCTGTGAAGCAGGGGCAGATGTAACCATTTTTACGGGGCTATTCTGTCGCTGGCAAGAAATCACATGTTTAAAAACGTCGCCGCTCTGTATATACTCCTGCTTTATTCCCCGGGGAATAAACTTTTTTGGGATAAAATGAAGATGTAGTGTGATAAAATGAAGATGTAGTGTAATGCGATTCATTCCGTCATAGCCCATTTTAAGACACTTCCCCAAAACAGTACCAAGCCCCATTTTCTAATGCATTACGCCCCCAAAGAAAACCCTTTTTCAGGACCATTCTCTCCCTCGCTATATAATCCCACGAATGCTACATGAAATCACTTATTTCAAAACATCGCCGCTCTATATATACTCCTGCTTTATTCCCCGGGGAATAAACTTTTTAGGGGTGAAAAAGAAATGTTGTGTAATGCGATTCATTCCGTAATAGCCCATTTTAAGACACTTCCCCAAAACAGTACCAAGCCCCATTTTCTAATGCATTACGCCCCCAAAGAAAACCCTTTTCCAGGGCCATACTCTCCCTCGCAAGGCACGAATGCTACATGAAATCACTTATTTCAAAACATCCCCGCTCTATATATACTCCTGCTTTATTCCCCGGGGAATAAACTTTTTAGGGGTGAAAAAGAAATGTATTGTAATGCGATTCATTCCGTAATAGCCCTTTTTAAGACACTTCCCCAAAACAATACCAAGACCCATTTTCTAATGCATGACGCCCCCAAAGAAAACCCTTTTCCAGGGCCATACTTTCCCTCGCAAGGCACGAATGCTACATGAAATCACTTATTTCAAATCATCACCGCTCTATATATACTCCTGCTTTATTCCCCGGGGAATAAACTTTTTAGGGGTGAAAAATAAATGTAGTGTAATGCGATTCATTCCGTAATAGCCCATTTTAAGACACTTCCCCAAAATAATGCCAAGCCCCATTTTCTAATGCATTGCACCCCCAAAGAAAACCCTTTTCCAGGGCCATACTCTCCCTCGCAAGGCACGAATGCTACATGAAATCACTTATTTCAAAACATCGTCGCTCTATATATACTCCTGCTTTATTCCCCGGGGAATAAACTTTTTAGGGGTGAAAAAGAAATGTAGTGTAATGCGATTCATTCCGTAACAGCCCATTTTAAGACACTTCCCCAAAATAATGCCAAGCCCCATTTTCTAATGCATTACGCCCCGAAAGAAAACCCTTTTCCACGGCCATACTCTCCCTCGCAAGGCACGAATGCTACATGAAATCACTTATTTCAAAACATCGTCGCTCTATATATACTCCTGCTTTATTCCCCGGGGAATAAACTTTTTAGGGGTGAAAAAGACGTGTAGTGTAATGCGCTTCATTCCGTAATAGCCCACTTTAACACACTTCCCCAAAACATTACGAATAGCACGGATTACTAATGTCTGAGGTTATTAGGTCAGTCATGTGATTCGATTGAAGAAAGCGTCTGAGTGATCATGATCAAGAGAAACGCAACCGGAAGTGCTATTCTGAGGAATGCATTTTTGTGGAAAAACTTTGTTCCTCGCGGGGAATAAAGCAGGATATTGCCAAAAACAGAAGAAACAACCAAAAAGTTAATAAGCGGTACAAAAACGAAAGGGATTTCTCAAAACAAATTTGTTTACTTCCTTATATGGCGTTGGGGATGCGCGCGCATACTGCCGCAGAATAAATTATTTAAAAAAATAACACTGTTTTTACGTCATATTTTTTTATCAGGTAAAATATACCGTGGTAATATATATTAACCAAAGAGAAGCAACTTGTACAACCTGTATCTCACTATCTGTTTGAGTTACACATAGTTACCCATCGTTATAGTGTAAATTGTCGTCGTGAAACATTATTACACTGACGATACTAGGCGCATTGTTATAGCGATTGAGGTGTATGATGGAACAATGGAAACATAACGTTTTTATAACGAAATTGTTGAATGATCGTTGACTTGCAAGCATGTTTTTACCGGTAATTCATAAAATATTACTGTATCATGACCTAGTTAAATCTGTCACTCGATAAAAAACATGACGGAAACTGGGCTTGTAAACAAGATGATTTTTCAGTTTTAGTCTCTTTATAAAAAGGTCATGTGCCACTTCGATAATTGATATAAAACAATTTGTTTGGTGTCAAATTTCCAGGAAGAGGTAATCTAATAGAAGCATGAATACATGTATACAGGTACCGTGGATTTGAAACTGCCTATACGCCCCTTGCTAATTCTCGATTTATCCACCGAATGGCGAATAAGCTGGTTCCCTGATTACTCTGCGGTAAACAACAGGGTACCAGCTGCGCGGTGACCATTTTTGATGTGATCGCTTATCCTCAAATGAGTTGATGCTGACATAAAACTGAATTATTAACATACTTCTACGCGATCTATTTCAAATATCGAGCTAAGTTATTTAAATATGCATGTATTGCTTTTAATTTATTGAAAAAAATATGGAATTCATAATATAACTTGGATTTTAATGGCGAAAAGGATTTTGACTGCGAAAATACACTCGCTAGCTGTGTAGAATTTCTTTTTCTACAATTTTCGGCTTGAATCGAGAATGTACATTTCTAGAAATTTAAATTCTCTTTCATTTACAGTACGATATTCAAAATAATTCTTCTTCTTAATGCCATTATTGTGTAGATCTGGTTTATGTCCTTGGATTTCTGTATAGTCTTTGTTTTGTTCTCAAATTATGCAGTTGAAATTGGTTGAAAATTCATAAAAAAAAAATTCGAGTAATTTTCATAAAAAATGTATACACATTTTAAGAAGTCAAACTACTGTTTTATTTATGTTTCAATATTCAAAATAATTGCTTTGCACATGTCGGTCGGTCCATCCAGAAATCTTCTTGTCTTTGCGAGAACTCAAGAATGGCTGGCACTACAAACTCGAAACTTGGCAGGAATGTTTGTGTCATGGTCTAGTTGTGCACCTCCCCATTTGGGTAGATTCGCATAAGAAATGTGGGTGCCATGGTAACAAAACATATAAAAAAATGTCGGTCGGTCCATCCCAAAATCTTCTTGTCTTTGCGATAACTCAAGAACGGCTGGCACTACAAACTCGAAACTTGGCAGGAATGTTTGTGTAATGGTCTAGTTGTGCACCTCCCCTTTTGGGGAGATTCGCTAAAAAAATGTAGTTGCCATGGTAACAAAGCATGTAAAAAAACACTAAAAATCGCCTGTCTTCGCGCTAACTCAAGAACAGGTTAAACTCGAAACTCGGCAGGAATGTTTGTGTCATGGTGTAGTTGTGCACCTCCCCTTTTGGGTAGATTTGCCTAGGTATGTGGTTGCCATGGTAACAAAACTTGTAAAAAAATCACTAAACATCGCTTGTCTTCGCGATAACTCAAGAACAGCTGGCACTACAAACCTAAAACTCGGAAGGACTGTTTGTCTCATGGTCTAGTTTTGCACGTTATGTTGTAAATAAACACTCAATTACGTCAGTTACTTTTTGTCTCACCCTTCGAAAAAAAAGCCAGACATAGCCCTCCCCACACACACACATACTGCCCCTCACCTTCCCCACCCCCTCCACATGAAAATTATTGAAACATAGATATGATTTACTAATTTACTAAAACGCAAGTGTATACTTATAACTGAAATAAAATGTGTGGGGTATTTATAATAGAAATTTAGAATTAAATATGTTTGTTCGAAATGGGCATTATGCAGTCAGACAGGTATGCTATCAAATCTTAGATATTCCTGCCGGGCGGAGTGGCATGTTTTGTCACAAGTGATATGAAAGAGTATACAGTATAGCTGGTCGAGATGGAATTTTACATTTTAAATAGCGTTTAATACACTATGAGAGAACTGTTTTGTTGTGGTTGGGAAAACAGTAATATAGTTATCTGATCTAATAATTATACGATGTATTGGACTTTAAAAGTAATAATGGCTGAGTTGTTGTTTTCTAGCATATTTGATAAATTTAATATTTTAAGACAAGGTAGAAGAACATTTCATGAGCCTTCTTTTCCCTGTTATTAAATTACATTGAAATGGATTTTTTATCGAAATTAGCTTTTTTAGCTCACCTGAGCTGAAGGCTCAAAGGTGAGCTATTGGGATCAATCTTCGTCCGTCGTCCATCGTTAACTTTTGCTTCAAACGACTTCTCCTCAGAAACTGCGTGGCCAATTTTGACCAAACTTCACGTGGAATTGAATTGAATTGGATTTTATAGTCGCACCAACAGCTAAGGTCATATGGCGACTTTCCAGCTTCCACTGGTGGAGGAAGACCCCAGGTGCCCCTCCGAGCAATTTTCGTGCACGGGCGGGCACCTGGGTAGAACCACCGACGTTCCGCAAGCCAGCTGGATAGCTTCCTCACATAAAGATTCCTAGGCCCCTGAGGGATCAAACCTACAGCGGTGAGGGGCAAGTGATTGCAAGTCAGAGACTCTAACCACTCGGCCACGGACGCCCCCTTAACTTCACGTGGATGATCCTTAGATGAATGCTTTTTAGATTTGTTAAAATTAGGTCAGCGTGACATCCAAGATGGCCGCCATTACCATATATGGTCGAAACTTTAAAAAAATCTTCTTCTCAAGAACAGCTGGACAGATTTTAACAGTTTTTCTTTTAAAATGATCGCCAACGCCTAGACTATCAAGTTTGTTCAAATGAAATCCCCGGGCTTAAAAATGGCCATGCCCCGGGGGTCCAAAATTTGTATATTGAAATTTTGCATGTTTTTCATATAGACCTATAGGAAAACACTTTAAAAAATCTTCTTCCCTGAAACCACAAGGCACAGAGGTCTCATGTATTACATGTAGCATCAGCTTATGGTCCTCTACTAAGTTTGTTCAAATGGTAACCTTGGGGTAAAATTTGTCCCCGCCCCGGGGGTCACAGTTTTACATATATATATTTATTTTTTTAAAAATCTTATTCGCGGAAACTACAAGAGTCAGAGGTTTGATATTTTGCATTTACTATAAGCTTATGGTCCTTTACCAATTTTGTTCAAATGGTGACCCTGGTGTCAAACTTGGCCGCACCCCAGGGGTCACAGTTTTATATAGACATACATATATAGGAAAAAAACAATCTTCTCTGAAACTGCAAGAGCCAGAGGTTTAATATTTTGCATTTACCATAAGATTATGGTCCTCAATCAAGTTTGTTCAAATGGTGACCCTGGGGTAAAATTTGACCCCACTCCGAGGGTCACAGTTTTACATAGACGTATATAGGAAACACATTCAAGTCTTCTTCTCTGGAACTACAAGAGCCAGAGGTTTAATATTTTGCATTTACTATACTCTTATGGTCCTTTACCAAGTTTGTTCAAATTGTGACCCTGGATTCACATTTGACCCCGCCCCAGGGGTCACGTTTTACATAAGCCTTGTATAGCGAAAAACTTAAAAAATCTTGTTCTCTAAAACCACAAGGCACACAGCTCTGGTATATTACATGTAGCCCTGGGGTCACATTTGGCTCTGGCCAAAGTGATACTCTCTAGCACCTTCATTTTGTATTTGATCTTTACCAAACTTTGTCAGGGTCTTAAACTGTCTATATCAACGTTGTTATAAACAACAGAGCCCACATTTCTTGAACAATCTTAACCAAACTTGCACAGATTGTATATGACCATAAGATTTCGAAGAAGTTCGATAATGTGCCAGTACTCAGGTGATCGCTTTAGGGCCATCTTGGCCCTCTTGTAATGGTTCAAATTACTCAGGTGAGCGATATAGGGCCATCATGGCCTTCTTGTTTTAAACAAGAGGTGCTAATCGCGAGTTCAAATACTTCACAATACAACAACAAAAGGAAGAACTATAAATCGCCCACCTTCTTTTAAAACTTTTCTCGTTACTCAAAAACATTTAGAGAAAGTCCTGTAGAAGATTCAGTCAATGTCAGGGATTGCTCCTCCCCACACTTACTGCAACAGTTTTGTTACTTTATACATTTGTTATATAGAATGTAAACTTTTCAGTCACTATTGGAGGATTGCTACTCCTTATCCTTGCTTCAAGTGTCTTGGACATGCTCAGTCGCTGTTACAGGAATATAAGCTGTTTCGTTTTTCAGCACTATTGGAGGATTGCTCCTACTCACTCTTGCCTCAAGTGTCTTAGATCTATATATATAGAATGTTAACCTTTTTAGTCACTGTTGGAGATTGCATAGAATGTTGCATTTGTCAGTACCGAGAGAGGATTCTCCTCCTCACCCTTGTCTAGGGGCTTACGGAACGTCGGTGGCTTACCCAGGTGCCCGCCCATGCACGAAAATTGTCCGGAGGGGCACCTGTGGTCTTCCAACACCAATGGAAGCTGGAAAGTCGCCATATGACCTTAGCTGTTGGTGCGACTATAAAATCCAATTCAATCAATCAATCATTTGTCTTGGACCTGTATGTTGAATGTGAACTTTTTTCAGTCACAGGTAAAGGATTGCTCCTCCTCACCCTTGCTTCAGTTGCCTTGGACCTGTATATAGATTAGAATGTTAACTTTTTCAATAACATGTAAAGGATTGCTCCTCGTCACCCTAAGGCCTTGCTTCAGTTGCCTTGGACCTGTATAAAGAATGTTAACTTATTTCAGCCACTGGTAAAGGATTGCTCCTCATCACCATTGCTGCAGATGTCTTGGACCTGTATATAGAATGTTAACTTTTTTCAGTCACAGGTAAAGGATTGCTCTTCCTCACCCTTGCTTCAGTTGCCTTGGACCTGTGTATAGTTTAGAATGTTAACTTTTTCAATAACATGTAAAGGATTGCTCCTCCTCACCCTAAAGCCTTGCTTCAGTTGCCTTGGACCTGTATAAAGAATGTTAACTTATTTCAGCCACTGGTAAAGGATTGCTCCTCATCACCATTGCTGCAGATGTCTTGGACCTGTATATAGAATGTTAACTTTTTTCAGTCACAGGTGAAGGATTGCTTCTTCTCACACATGCTTCAACTGGACCTGTACATTTACATAGAATGTTAACTTTTCAGTCGCTGTTGAATGATTGCTCCTCCCCACCCTTGATCCAAGTGTCACGGGGCTTTACACAGAATGTTAAAACCTGGCAAGATAGCGAAGAAGAAAAGACAGACGGAGAGAAGCCTGTGACCATCAGTGAGATAATGACTGTGACAGTGAAGACTGGAGTGTCTAGGAAGGTGTCCCTACCATCTACCAGCTCTGAGTGCGTATTTGAGGCTTTTTTTTTGGTGACAATACTAGTATGTACATCAGGCATTGTCACACTATTTGTATAATGAAATATACCGAAAATATCCTTCATATATCATAATAAATGTTTGTTTACAATACTCAAACTGATTGAATGCAGTATCCTGCCTACTCACTAACTCTTAAACGGGGCAGGAAACAAGAGCATAGTTACAACTATATTTTGTAATTGTTGAAAAGTCACAAACAGTTATTACTGTGATAAAAGAATCAGGAGAATATAATATACTTGAAATAATTTTTCATTGCACTTAAGCATTATATACAGTGTCATGGCTTATATACAGTGTCATGGTCCTGCATTTGGCCATAGCTGTTGTGTAAAATACACCGGGAATACTAGGCTCGCATTAACCATTCGCCAAATCGCCATAGGCGAAAAGTAACCCAAACTGGCTAATGAAAATCGTAAGAAATACATAGCAAATCGCCAGACATCGACGGTCACGCGAATGCAAATTTCCGACCGACTTTGTATAAAAAAACTCGGAAAATCCCAAATTCAAATACACAAAGTCTGTAACTGTTTATAAGCCAATATCCCGCTGGGTGTTATAAGCTAAATAGCGACAATCAATTTGAACTGATAACTAATTATCGCTGTGTTTATTGAAAACCGCTGTCAAATTGTCGTGTGCGATGGACGCCGCCCACTTTTCCGCCTCTCGATGTCATTCAACTAGTTTTTGTCCCCGCGCTCATTATTATCCATATATTTTATTGCAATTTTCGAGCTGGGTAAAACATCAAATAATGTGGCGCCCTCTCTCTAGCGGCCAAAAGGGCTGATCAAAACATAACGTTTGACAATGTTTGTAAGAATTAATAAGCCAGTGATGCTCTGTTTAAAGGGTGTTGGTCTTTTTGAACTTAACGATCAGTGGTAAGTGTTGAGTGCCCACTAATTAGTTGTACACATAGTAGTGTAACTGAACTGGAACAAAGGCAAGTGTGAACGTGTTTGATTGGCTATCTGTACATGAACATGAAACACCTTTTGTATTATACAAACGATGGGATTACTCAAAATATTAGTACAATTGTAGAATGAAGTGGCTTTTATTACTTATTCTATGCATGATAGTCGTGGTGTACATGTATGTATCATTTCTGAATTTTGTCTCACAATGCAACGCGATTTTTCTAGCTTCTTTGGAACCCCTGTTAGATGAACTTGTTTTATTTGCCTCAGCTTAGCCTTACATTTTTGTCTCTGTTATATATTGTTATTGGTTTTATTTCTACGAATGTTAGCATATTGAAATGCATTTAATAAAAATAATAAATGTTCTAATAAATGGTATTTTTATATTTTTTTACTCTATGCATGCATTCATTCTGACCTTTTTAGAGGGACACACGGCAATCTTTATATTTAAAAACTCATGGTGTCCGGCTAGTTTTTCTGCATAACTTGCATTTGTTCAATCATTAATATTAATTATAAGAATAGTATTAAGCAATTTGTTTTTGTATATTATTAATTTTTGATATTATTGCACCAATAATTATTAAAACTCATAGTATAATAAGACGAAATAGTGAATACTTAATTGATTTATTTAAATATCGCCAGGGTAAAAGTAAAAACGATACTGGATATACATGTACATGATATATAAATCGAGACACACATTTCAAGCACTTCAAGATTGCCGTGTGTCCCTTTAAAATGTCAGTCTTGACAATTTTTAAAGATTCAGTTACATTATATTGAATACAATTTTTAAAAAGTTTTGAATATTATACAACTCAGCTTTTAATTATAAGCACTAAAGCAGAATGCAGCATGCATATGATATGGAAATATTGATACACTATAGGTTAAAAAGCATACTCTTGTTAATTTACAATTGATGTGTTTGCAAAAGCGAGGTTTTAGCGCCTTAAATTAAAGTTCCACAAAATGTCTCGGCAAAAGTCTGGCTAAAGACATTCTAATCTGGCTAAAGGAATTTTTAGTGCTTTAGCCAGATTTGGCTAAAGGGTTTAAAATCCTAGCGCTAGCCTAGGAATTGTCTTGTATGCTATCCCTTAGAGGTTGCTGTCCCAGATTGATAAAACATAGTGAATTATTCTCATTGAATGACCCTCCAATAATTTTGAAACACTCTCAAGGTGACTATTTTGTGTACTTATTATATTGGTTTTATATGAATGGTATTGGTTTTATATGAATGGTTATTGAGTGAGATGAGTTACCTGGTCATTGAAAAAGCATGGAAAGTTTGCTTATTTACTGCTAACATTCTACATGACTGATTAACAGGTTTATGAATTGAGGCCCTCTTTACAGTGTTTTTTTTTTAAATAACAATGGTATATTTCTAGGTTATAGTTGTATAATGCTATGCAGGAAAAACAAGTTAAAAGTTTAGCTATATATTAGATTCAAAACCGTGCTGATAATTCTTTTTTTTTTTAGTAAAATATAAAACCAAAACACAAACACAATTAGTGAAAAAAACTGCTTCTACATGAATGTGTTTAACCCTGAGCCTGCTAAGGGCGACTGCCAAAGCCTTTATGTCCATTGTAAACCCAGATCAGCCCCGCGTGGTTCCCAGGGGCCCCGTTTGGTCACGGGGCAAAGAATAGGGCCACTGCAGATTCCTTTGGAGGGGTAGGCAAAGGGGTAGAATTCCCCCAAATTCATGTTCATTTTATCATTTTTTGTTCATGTTCATTAAAGGTCTTCATCATGATTCCTGCATTGTTTCAGGTGCCATCTCGCTCGCATCAAAAGAGCAGTGGCAGAAAAACAATAAACGTGGCTCCAGCGTAAATGGAGTTTCTAAGATAGAATTTGCAGCAACTCTGCAGTTCAGGGTGAGAAGGATCTAGGCCCTTTTTCCATATTTTATCTCGATGTACATGGAGGATGAGCCTGGTATGTTCATGCCTGTTAGGTGCCATATAACCTTTCATGTGTTGGTGCGCCTTAAAACCCAATTCAATTCCAATTAAAAAACCCAGATCAGCCTGCGAGTGCGAGTAACTCGCAGGCTGCTCAGGGTTTACAATGTCCAACTGCTCATCATTCATTTCTCCAAAACACCCCTTTGTGACATAAATGGATTGGTCTAAATTTAAAAAAAGGACAGTCCATTATTCATTCATAGCAGACTAAGGGTTAAGGTGTATACAACAGCTTTATTAGACGGGCCTCTTGATCATAACACCATTTTCTCATGCAATTGGATGTCAGTGATTTACAGCTATCTATACAAGTGCTCTCCCTCTCACTTTACATTACTATAGTGCCAGGGCTTATAATAGGCAGGGTTGTTTACATGGTTTTCAGAACAACATATAGTGATGGCTGCGTATGGAATAAGGTTGGTGACACCATTTATGATATAAAGCAGATATAATTGGCTATTATTGTACAGCTTCTAAGATACCAAGTATTCGGTCCTTACCAAGTATTCCGTCCAAACTGGTGAAATACTGCAGTAAGTTGTGGAATAGAGCTGTACAGGTTGGTGTCTGAGAATGAACTGTCGTTCCCTGGATGAATTGTGACGTCACCAGCTTCGGCACAGGCGCAGAGGTTATTGGAGTTGCAGGTGTCACTCCTACCAGTATTAAATAATAAAATATACATGCATAACAGTATAAAACAATTGTCCATGAAAATTATTAGCATTGTTTTATAAAATAGTTTACAAATAAAAATTGTGAATTTGAAAAAAGTTTAAAAAACAATTTTGAGAGAAAAAAAAGTTGTGCTCATTTTCTTTTCAACAGAACTGTCAAGTCTAGACCGACTGTTACCTCCCCTGAATATGGCAGAAGACAATCAGTCACCTCCACTGAATGTGGCAGTAGACAGTCAGTTACCTCCCCTAAATATGGCAGTAGACAGTCAGTTACCTCTCCTGAATATGGCAAGTCAAGATTGGTAATACAGAAGTATGAAGAGGAGATGGAGACCAAGGCACAGGTATGTATGTGTTTTGAAAGAAGGTGGGGGAGGGGAGCGGGGGTTAACGTCACTTTTAACAATCTTTTAGCCATATCATACTTGTAGCAGTGAGTTCATTGCTCAGTTTTATAATATAGGGGCCACACTGAGTTGTACATGTATCATAAAGGTGGTTTTTTTTAGCAGTGAGCTCAGTGCTCAACTTCATAGTGCGGCCACACTGAAATATCACTGCAGACAAATGGCATGATACCCCAGCCAGTAACCTGGTTGACAAATCATAGCACTACCATTTATATGGGGAACGTCGAGCAAGAGCAAGACTACTAGCACAGGGAATCCAGTGCGCTTGATCCAAAAATCCTTTATAATAATATATGGACTAGGGTGAGAACGCCTGTGTATTGTCCATTCATATATTTCACCACGTCTGTAGACTACAGCCAAAACAAGTTACGTTTACTATTTTACCCGTTATTCACTCCGTGTCGATAGTATACGCACTTGAAACTATGTATCTGGGTAGCGCAAACACTAATGATGCTACCTGACTATATGTGTACTCGTGATATCGCGTACATAAACCGAAAAAGAAATGTAGCACAAGAATAACCAATGTTGACATTGTTGAAAGCAGCGGAAAAGGAATTTCAGCGCAAAATAAATGACGCTTTCTGACTGGCTGAAAATAAAATACGAAAAGTATGTACAGTCTGCGAAATAAACGCATAGTCTGGGCCCGAGGCTATAACTTTTTCGTACAGACTATCACTCTGCTACAAATACATAGTCCGATCGGACCATTAGATAAAAAGTCTTTAAAAAGATTTATCTGACCTGAAAATTCCGTGAATAGCAGTCCAGGTTATCAGACGCTTAAGAGTATCATTTAATAACAGCTGGTATTTTTCCATCGATAATTATGAGCGTCTGCGCGAGCGAGACACAAAGTTATAAATAGTAACTTATTTCGTAGAGGGGTAGGTTGAATTCGGGATATTGAATATCCAATCAGATTGCCAGGAAACAATGTGCACTTTCATAATCGTGATTTTTACATCGCTTGTTTACGTAAAGTTTCGGCCTAGTCAACCTAGTAAGTAATAGCGATTCCGCAACTGTTCGGATTTTACGGAAAGCAACAGAGATTTTTTTCAACATGGCGTACTTTCAAATGGAATGAAAATGCTAAACCTGGAAAAAACGAGCGTCGAAGATGTCACTGATTCTAAAAAAAAGTACGAAAAAAAAGAATAAACAGTTGGTTCAACGGGCGCCCGTGGCTAAGTCACGAAAATGATAAAATGCTTTGAAAACTTGCCAACTGCCGTACTTTCTTTTCCAACTAGTCCTTGTAGTCAGATCTTTAGTTTCGCCTTTCGGACTATACCATTTTCTTAGCATGATAGTCCAAAGGCTAAATTCTTTTTCGTGCAGACTGTATGTATTATTTTTTCATTGGCTGATTAAAATGTCTAAAACTGAATTGTTATCAATTTTAAACCTGTTCGTATGAAATTGGTAATGTCCGTAATATACGGAATCATGCAAACATTTACGGAAATTGGCACATGCAATGTCTTACACGTTATTGCAACATATTTGCCCATATCATTCAGGTTCTTTGTCAGTACCTTTATCAGATACGATTTTCCTTTCCCAGCCTGACCTAAAATGGCCAGATTATGGCCATCAACAACAACTTTCCTGGCTTCTTTTTGCTTTTCATTCAGTTCCATTTTGTGTTTGTTTGCCTACAAAAGTGTGAAGGTCACTTGCAACGGAAATGTCCGACACTTCTCAATGGCAAAGGACGAACTTGTACGACTAAGAAACGACCAATCAGTGTTCAGCCAATCAGAAAGAGTCATTTATTTTGCGCTGAAATTCCTTTTCCGCTGTTTTCATTGGTTATTCTTGTGCTACAATTTCTTTTCGGTCTGTGGTTTGTGTACGCGATATCACGAGAACACATATAGTCCGGTAGCATCATTAGTGTTTGCATTTGGGAAAATTAAGTGCACTTCCCTATGGAATTGGAGAAAAAAGAGTATGCTTTTCACTAGTAAGGCAAATTATTTTTTAAGGGAAAACTTTCATGAAAATGTGTGTTGTTAGGGATAATCTCAATCAGTTATTGAATTGTCGATAATTTATTTTAACTGCCCAAGTTTGGTTTAAATGTATTTATATGCCAAATGGGTCAGGCCACAAGTTCTTCGACATTAGTTGGCCCTTCCCTAAAACATATATGTGATACTTTCAGGACCTCAATCTGGGAGTTTAGTGATATTTTTAAGGGAGATTCATGCAAAAATCTGGGAGGTTTTTTAGCAGGATATTTTTAGCTAGCGGGCAGTATTTTTTAACCAAATTCCATAAACGAATACCTGAAAATACACTTTTAAACAAGTTTCTTCACTGATGTCATGGGAGCCGGATAACAAGAAATGAGTAAAAACAAACAAAAATTAAACTATTTTATTTTCATGCTTTTTTCATTTTCTTCATTTTCTTTTTATTATTAATTAATTTTTTAATTTGATATTTCCAACTTTTAATTTGGTCCAAGACAAAGTACAAACATGGAACAAAAGCAACCAACACCCTTCTTTTTTTTAAAAAAATCAGACATAAAAACATCGAATGAAAGCAACGTACGTCAATCACGGAACTCTCTTTGAAGTAAAATCTTGATAAAATTCATTAATTGTTTTAATTAAATCAAACATTCTCACCAAATTCACGCCTACAAAGTCTTACTTTCGTTTTCGCTATTCGATAATTACTGCCTAGGCTAGCGCTAGGATTTTAAACCCTTTAGCCAAATCTGGCTAAAGCCCTAAAAATTCCTTTAGCCAGATTAGAATGTCTTTAGCCAGACTTTTGCCTAGATATTTAGGTGCTAAAACTTCGCGTTTGCGTACACATCAATAGTAAGTTAAAAAAAGTATGCTTTATTAACCTATATGCAGTGCTCACACTGGCCATTTCAAATTAATAGCTACACATTTTTTAGTTAAGAAAATAATAGCCAACTTTAATGCGTAAGAAAATTTGGTCAGTCGTAAGAGCCAAATTTTCAATCAGGTTTTATTAGACTACCAGGGCCTCCTCTGGCTATATTTTTCTTTTTGTCACCACTTTCTCCAAGTAAAAGAAGTAGGGGCCTAGACTAGAATTCATTTAAAAGTAGGATTCCAGGAACTCCTTACACATTGATAAAACAAAGAATGATGGATTAAATAATGAATAGAAATATACTTTATGTATCTGTCATCTATATATCGTTTTTCTTTCCACCAACATGTATTTGTAAAGGACAGTTTTTCTCATTCGATTATGTAAAAAAAAAAAATAAAAAAAAAATCCGAAATTATGTACCATCCGAAGTACTATGACACCGCACTTTTACGGCCGAAAATTTCAAAACATTTAATCGAAATACCATTAATTACGAACTTTTTTCATGCATTAATGTGTTTTGAATGCCAACAATGGTCTTTCTTATCAAAGGGGAAAGAAAACACAACCCTAATAGTAGGATAATGTAGTTTTATGTCATTAATTGTCGATCTCAAAGTTGTGACAAATTGAAACTGCCGACACGAAGCCAGGCACAATATTCAAACTTCTTATTGTTTCAATGTTTTAATTACTTTATTGCAAGTGTTTTCACAGTTCACAATACACATGGGAGTTTGCTTCCTATCGGGATTATGATGGGATAGCTATTAATGCAGATGAAAGTATATGTAGCGACTATGTTCATAATAGTGCGTGCACAAATTAATTTCATCTCTTCGTAGTTTGTGTACAGAAAAACAAACAGGAAACTGTACCTACTGTTGGATGCGTAACGGATTGTCTGATTGGTCAATCGCCCGAAAGATAACAAATAACGGCATATCTGATTGGCTATTCGGTCCATTAATCACATGATGTTTGCGTGTATCAACAATGCCGATTATCCGACAACGAAGTGCCAATTAAGGGAATTAACAACTTTTACAAGCGATAATTGATAAGCGAGTGGCGACATCACAGGGGGCGTGAATTGATTATGTAATGTTTATTGCGGTCATTTATTACTTGGGGTGTCAAACAGACAATTATACGAAAAAATTATAAAAAATTAAAAAAAAATTAAAAAAAATTAAAATAAAATAATCGCCATTTCTTGTCGACATTTCTTTAAAATAATCGACAGTATTATAAAATAATCGCAAATGGCGACCATGGCGTATGATAGCGTGAGCACTGCTATATGTATAGGTATCAATATGTCCACACATCATATGCATTCTGCTTTAGTGCTTACAATTACTTATAATTACAATTGGAGCTGTACAATATTCAAAAAGTTTTAAAAATTGTAGTTAATTTAATGCTATTTTACTTTTTTAAAAATGTCGACTGAAATTTAAAAAAGGACAATGAATGCATGCATATAAGAAAATATAAAAATACAGACTCTTGTCACCATTGATTAGACCATTTAGTATTTTCATTAAATGTATTTAAATATAGACCTACTAACATTCATAGAAATTCAAATAAAATAAATATATTTAAAAATGTAAGGCTAAGCTGAGGCCTATAAAACAAGTTCAACTAACAGGAGTTCCAAAGGAGCTAGAAAGATCGCGCTGCATTGCGAGACAAAATTCAGAAATGCCACATACACCACGAATATCATGCACAGAGTAAGTAATAAAAGCCACTTCATTCTAAAATTGTACCTCAATATTTTGAGTAAGCGCACCTTTTGCATTTTTTCATGATTGTTCAACCATAAATTATCCCAATTCAGAGACAGTCGATCAAACATCGGTTCACACTTGCCATTGTTCCAGTTTACGCTACCGGGTGTACAACTAATTACTCTTATCAGTGATCGTAAAGTTCGAAAAACACCGACGGCATCGCTACCGGGTGTACAACTAATTACTCTTATCATTGATCGTAAAGTTCGAAAAACACCGACGGCATCTCGAGCTTATTAATTCGTAAGCAAACTTTGTGTTTTGAAAAGCCATTTTGGCCGCTAGAGGGCGCCACGTTATTTTTAATGTTTTACCCGGCTCGATAACACAGTTAAATATGTGGATAATATTGAACGCGGGGTCACAAACAAGTTGATTGACAGCAAGAGGCGGAACAGTGGGCGGAGTCTATCGCACAGTGACAATAGAAACAATAAATTACAGCGGTCTTCAATAAACACTGCGATAATTAGTTTATCAGTCCAAATTGATTGTCGCTAATTAGCCAACAACACCCAGCGGGGTAGTGGCTTTATAAACAGTGAACTACTTTGTGTATTAGAATTCGGGATTTTCTGAGATTTAAGACAAAGTCGGTCGGAAATTTGGATTCGCCAGACCGCCGATGTCTGGCGAATTTGATATGTATTTCTTACGATTTTCATTCGCCAGATCGGGTTTCTTTTCGCCTATGGCGATTTGGCGAATGGTTAACGTGAGCCTAGACTGCGTCAAACATTAATTTTCCACTTCTGAATAAATGACACCGGCAATTTGTTTAATTACAGATATCATTAAATACTTCATAAGTGTGCTGCTAATCCTTTGATAAGATCAATTAAGCCAATAAACTGTTTGCAAATAACACTTTTCCCCCAGGCCATCGATCCATCCAGATCAAATACAGGTAAACAACGCGTCACGTGATCGACTCGCTAGACAATAGAATAGAATAGAATAGTGCTTATTAAATAGACCGATGATTTTCGAAAAATCCATTTTAGCAATTTTACGGGAGTTTTTCATACAATTCCGTGGGGCCGGGAGGAGGGTTAGAATTCCGTGAGATTTCATCTCACGCCGTGAGGTATCACATGTATGCTAAAATGTACAAACTACGGAAAGTCTTTCACTTTCATTTAAAAAAGATTGGGAAAGTATAGAAAACTTTGCAAGTGGGACAGGCCAAATTTATGTTCCACTTAAGGCCAAAAAAAGATATACCTGTGTTTCCGGTGGCCCGACCGACCCTATTTTTAAGGGGCCGACCCTAAAACTTTTTATGAAAAAAATAAATATATATATTTTTTTTTACTTAATTTGTTCTGAACAATGATTTATCACAATATATCGAGGTAAACTGACATCACAGAGAAACTTTCAGTTGTATCATCAACTTGTATGGGGTTTATGAGATAAATACATGTAGAATCTCACAATATCTTGCTCCAAAAAAAAATTTAAAAAAATGCCTACCTACCTACCCTTACTTTTTAGCTCGCCTATTCGAAGAATAAGAGAGCTTATGTAATCACCCCGGCGTCGGCGTCCCACATCAAGGTTTGCGTGTAAGCTGTGTTTACAAGTCTATATCTCTTACATTTCTTATCCTACCACAACCAAATTTGTTCATGGGCTTCCTTGTAGCATTATCTTAAGGGCTGCATAAGCAATTTTGGTTCCTGTAACCCATGCGCTCCCATGGAACGCAAATTTTGATAGCCCATAAAATGTGCCCCATTTCACATCAAATTTTGCGTGTAAGCTGTGTTTACAAGTCTATATCTCTTACAATTCTTACCCTAGCACAAATAAATTTGGCCATTAGCTTCCTTATAGCATTATCGTAAGGGCTGCTTAAGTAATTTTGGTTCCTGTAACCCCTGGGCTCCCATGGAACCCAAATTCTGATAGCCCTTAAAATATGTCTGTTTCACATCAAATTTTGCGTGTAAGCTGTGTTTACAGGTCTATATCTCTTTACATTTTTTGTCCTAGCTGAACTAAATTTTGGAATTGGTTTCCTTATAGTATGTTGTAAAGGGTTGGATAAGTAATTTTGTCTTCTGCAAATTCTGGGCTCCCATGGAACCCAAATTGTGATGGCCCATAAAATGTGCAATAAATGCAGATCTAGGTTTGCATGTAAGCATGTATATACATGTATCTATAATTTTGGTTTGGGATTTGTTATAGCATTATGCATCTTATTACCATATTGGGTCATGGGCTCCCCCCACCCCCCTCTACCCCCGCCCCCACTCCCCTCCACACTTATTTTTTTTTTTTTTTTTTTTTACATATTTCTGTGTTGTTTTAGTCAATTCTTACACATATATGTTGCAACCCGCCCCCACCAACCCATGCCTCTCACCCCATCACACACCAACCCCCCCCACACCACCCCCCAGACTTGATTTTTTTTTTTTTGACATATTTCTGTGAGCTTTTGTCAATTCTTACACATATATGTTTGCAACCCTCCCGCCCCCCACCCCACCAACCCACTCCCGCCTCTCACCCCCGCTCCTCCCCACCTAACCCCACTCTTGAAAATCTAATTTTTTTTTTTTTTTTTTACATATTTCTGTGTTGTTTTAGTCATTTCTTACACATATATGTTGCAAACTTCCCGTCCCCCACCCCTCCTCCCGCCCCCAACCCACTCCCGCCTCTCCCCCCGCTCTCCCCCACACCCCACACCCACTTGAAACATTGTTTTTTACATATTTCTGTGTTGCTTTTGTCAATTCTTCACATATATGTTGCC